>CM075965.1:70449691-70602191 GCA_038048745.1 Coluber constrictor foxii
TGAAGCACTAAAGTTGTTGTACTGTGCAATTATTGGCAAGGCAATTTTTGACTACCATGCCCTAGACATTCTGCCTGTTTTGGTGATCTCCTTCCTTTGGCTGGCTTCTGCTCTCTGTGTTTAGCAAAAAGAATGATGATTATCAGATCACCCTTTTGTAATATTTACCATCCTGTTGTAACGGCTGTGAGACCACCTTTTAAATGGCATAAAATATAGTTCTTCTTATCACTTGTTATTGTAAAATTAATTCACGTACAGTGTGCAAAATATCTTACCTAAAATTTGCAGCACAATGTCCTAAAGTTATACCCATGTTTCCCCCAAAATAAAACTGGGTCTTATATTAATTTTTGCTCCAAAAGATACATTAGGTTTTATTTTCAGGTGATGTCTTATTTTTGGGCAAATACTGTACTAAATGCATCCCTCTGGCTGACTATCTTAACTGGGTCTTATTTTTGGGGTAGGGCCTTATAATATGAGCATCTCGAAAAATGGTAGGATTTATTTTCCAATTGGATCTTATTTTCAGGCAAACACGGTACTTTCTCAAATTATGCTTCCTTAGTGTTTCATGGTGACTTGTCTCATTTTTCCATAATGTCAAGTTTTAATGTTCAGAATGAAGTTTGGGACTCTTGTTTTACTGCTGATTACAAATATGTCAAATTGTGGGCAGCAGAGATGAAGTTGAGAACATAATGCCTGAATATGCCTCCAGTGGATTAGTAGACATTCCTCAGTCTTCCTCTCTGTACACCCATCACCTCTATTTTCTAGGATCCCCTAGTACTTCATATACTGAAGGTATATTAAGAAAATGGACTAAATTAATGCAGAACATTTAATTGTTACACAATGTAGTAAATAAGGTATTGTGTTTATTTCTGTAATTGATGGGACTATTGATGAGTGAGCTAATTTTGCCTTGTTCATAACTTGCTCAACCAGTGAGAAATACAATATTTTCTGACTAAGTTCCATTTTGTAATTAAGGTAAATTAATACCTGGTGGTCCAGGGGGTTTTAAATATTTTTTTAAAATTATTTTTTAAAATATTAGAAAGGAGAACATCTTTTCCCCCTTTTTTAGTACAGCCCATGGAAAGAGTACCATGATCTCCATTCTGAGGGATAATTTGACTCCAATTGAAAAGGCACAGCAGGAGTTTTTGCTTTAAACATTTCCAAAAGGGTACCGCCTTTAATTTAAACAATGAATTACAAAAATAGTCAAAAAGTCTTCCTAGAACGTTACTACTTTTAAATTTACAAGAAATCCTCTCACCCTGATTTAGTTAAAACTCTTCAGAGTAGCAAAATGAGGGTTTTTCTATGTTCAGGATTTTCTGATGGAGAAATAATTCGTATGCTTAAAATAAAATTGCAGTATATGTATAGTTATTCCTATTGTTAGTAAAACTGTTGGGCAATTTTATGGATTGTGTTTATCCTCATATGACCATAATTTCCCTTGGTCTTTCAGACCCAGATCTTTTTTTTTTTTTTGAATAATGTGTTATAACAGACCATCAAAGATGTCCAAAATTGACAATTAAAATTTATTTTTTATTTAAAGATCATCTTCATGATAGAATTACATTAAAACCAGTACTTAAAATTTTTATTGTATAATTTTAGAACTATTTCATTAAGCTTCTCTAACTAATAGAAAAAAATTGAAAGTGGTCCATCGTACACAAAGGGGAGTCACTTCCATTACTCCTCAGTAAACCCACGTAGGATAAAACGGTGTCAGTATTGTGACCCACTGTGGTCCTTTTATTTATTTAAGAACTATTAGGTTGAAGTGGTTTCCATAAATAATCATACCTTGTTCCCAGATAATAAGTATTAATCTGGTTTTAAAGAAAAACACGTGATGGTTAGTGTTCAAAATCTTCCTAATGTCTTTTGCCCTTTTAGTTTTGTTTTGTGTTATCAAATCTTCTTAGAAAGTTTTCTGTATGGCTCCGATTGAAAATCTCCAGTCTTGCTCTCAGATCAAGAGCCCCTCTTGGGCTGTGAATGTCCTCACCTGCTCCTCACTGTAAATCACTGAGCTGTCAAGTATCATGATTAATTAAGCTGCACATGCCAGTCTCTTTTTTTCACCTGGCAAATAGAGAGGAAAGGAAGCTTGATCTAAGAATTGAGTGATGCTCTTTAAAGTCACCTTTTCTTCCTCGGCCTTCTGGGGTACTTGCTAATGTTTCATTTAAACGTTCATTCCCGTTTTGTTTAGTGGCCAGGAGTTGAGCAGCATTTAAGTAACGATGAAATGATTTACAAAACTGGAGTATTTTTTATAGAGGGGAACATCAGTGGTATCTACATTGAATCTTAGGACGGGCTAAATTGACATGAAAGTATAAAAACAAAACTTGTTTTCCACATGCATGTTGTTTGTTTAATATTATTTTTTAATTTTCTTTTTAAAAAATGGGTTTTTGTGTTGCCTTAAATCAGGATGCCGTTCAATTTGTGCTTAAGATTTCCTTCAAATTAAGAGTAACAGTCATTAAATGTTAATTTTTTTTTTTTTAATCTGCAGAAGGCTCCTTCGGAGGGTTGCATTGAATCTTCCCGTATTCAGTTTCCTATTTATAATGTAAAGTGTTTAATTGTACTAGTATTTGCGGAGCTGGTTTCTTTGCCACCCTTTCTCCTTCCCCTCGATGCAAGCAATGAAATTTAAATTGTACAGCAGCCGTAATCTATTATTTAAAAGGCTCTGGCAAGAAAGATTACAAGGTAGCTTCACATTTTTTGAATCGGGTTTTGCCATTGGTTTAACAGCGGGTGGGCACAGGCAGATGCCCTCTCGGAGGAGAACCTATTGCCATTTTTCACCATTGATAGAGTAGCCTTTCAGAGTCAATGAGCTCTGTCAATGTGAGCTTGTCAAGGCTACAACTTCATAGACCTGAGAGGCGGTTTGAGAGGTCAGCCCTTTTCAGGTTTGCTGTGATGCAAATGAGCTTTAATGCTTAAACAACTATTGGAATTTTTATGTCTGCTCCTTGTTCTTTTTTTTCCTTCACAAAGTCATTGACGAGACATTCAGTGCTTTTTAAATTGGAAGTTGCATTGTGCTAAAGACCTAGTACAGATTTACTGAGGGCTGAAAGCAGTTAGATCATGTTCTTTTCATGGTGCGATTAGAATCAAATCGATTTCCCTACAGCCTTCAGCATTCAGATGGCAATTTTAACAAAGCTTAGGGGGCTAGACAAGGGACAAAACGACTGAACTGAATGTTAATTACACTCTGCAGCCTTATTTTCTTTTGATTTGGAGCTGACTGGCAACTAAATTAACAAAAGTGTGACCATAACTGCTGCCCTATTTTCATTTAAAAGGAGAGCAGGCTCTAAAAGGCTATCTTTACAAAGAAACAAGAGAGGTCTGCTGATCATTGTTAAAGGGCAGGCCCCGTCTTTCATAAAATAAAATAAAAAGTATTAGCCAAAAGTAACAGAACTTCAAAAACTACAATGCGGTAATTTAGTCGTCGCTATTAAAAGGTGACTGGAATCCCTTCTTTTTAGGAAAAAAAGATGGCACAGAACCTTACAATTCAGCCGTAATAGTTGATTCTTTCATCTAGGCACAACTAAGGTTTCTGCGTTTGCGTAGATTGGAAATGCATAGAATCTCTCCCCCCCCCTTTAATATTAGCCCATGCTTACTTGTGTGTATACATGTTCACTCACAAATATGTTTGCCTATAGAACAATTCACATACTGTTTTCTGCTCTTTTTTTTTTTTTTTTTGGACAACACTCAGTAAATTTGGAGAGTAAGTTTAAATAATTTTTAAAAAAAAACTGGACCCAGGGATGCAGTTTGTAACACCTCTTGTTTAGTTTCAGTTGAAGTGCAAGATGCTTTTCCACCCCTCCTCTCTCTCTCTCAAGTCCCCCCCCCCCACCTTTCTCTTTGCCTTATAAGGAAACAGCAGCTGTACAAAGTTGAATTTGCCACAAGGCTCAGTGATCCATGCCTCTGCACCTGCAACACTAGTCTCATCTCAACACCTGGTGTCATGATTTATCCTTCCTTATGCATAAAAGACTATAAACCCCGTCTTATTGTTGTGTGGTTGATGCCACGGCCATCAAATGACTATAAACAGTAGGATATATTTCTATTACGACTCAATCAGAACGCTCGCTGAGTGTTTAAAGTTGCGAGTTTTGCGGGAAGATTTAATTCCTGCGTTTAGAACGGAGAGTTTCAGCGCAAGAGATTTAAGGATCAAATGCTTTTGCATAATTTTACACGATGTGTTAAATGAGAGAGCATAGATTTACAACTCGTATCTGTTTTATGTGAAAATCCCTATTGTTCTTGTGTAGGTTGCTTGAAAAACGCATCCCATTAGATTAGATTCAGTGGATTGTGAATTAATGACTGTTCCTAAAAACCCTTTGTTAATGCATAGCTTCATAAGTTTTCCAACTATTTGGGTATTTCTTAAAAGTCGTTTTGCTTCCATTTTACTCTTTATAAGCATACATAACCTCGTATTACTACGACCGCAGCAAGTACCCTTTACTGAGTTCCCCCTCCTGTGTCTCCTTTCTGCCGAAACATTTTCACATAAAGGCGGTTGCAAAAGAAACTCCCCCCCCCCCCTAAAGCAACTCGGGAGTAAAAATTCTTTTTACTTGCCTTCTAGACACGAAGATCGATTGAGAAGTTATTAGAATGGGAAAACAATAGATTATACCACAAGGTGAGTACTGCAGGGAGCAGCTTCGTACTGCTGGGGCTAGAGTGGCTCAGTATGGAAACAGATGCTTTTGTTGAAGGCCAAATATGAAAAGTGGACAAACGGGGGTGTCTCAATGCCGGCAATAAAACATCGCTCATTTTTCTTCTTCCCCTTTCTCTCCGTTGTCTAGCTGTGCTTGCATTGGAGGCTAAGCAAAAGGAAATGTGAATCGAATAACATGATGGAATATGTAAGTTAAAGGGCTGTTTTGTGCGTTTCTCTATTAAATGATCATTTATTTTGCTTCTGATCTTATTCTTTCCACGATTATTAATCAGCAAAGGTGTCAGGAGACTTAATCGCCTGAGTGGCATGGATTTTCTACGGTTCACAGATGCATGGTTTCATGCGCAGGGCTGATTTATAAAGTTATGAATGACTTGAAAACAAGGCTTCACTGTGTCCTCGGAGGGGAAAAAAAAATAATAAATTAATTGCCAAGATAAAATGGCTTGCACATGTGCTGATGGGGTGTGAAATTTTCAAATGCTGTATAAAAAGAATAACTGCAACTTTGGTTACGCAGTGAATTAGACGTGGGCTGTTTTATATAATGCTAATCAAGTCTTGGCGTATGGAAAAGACCTTTCAACTGAGCGGTTGGAGCTTAGGAACTCTATAAAGACTTTGTAGATTTTAACTGCTCCCATACCTCAGCAGCCCTGAAAGTGCTGCCTTCACTCTTCATGTTTTAAAAGCCTTGATTGTAAGAAAGGAAGTTTAAGTCTTCTTCCTGCTTCTGAAACAGAACTCTGCCTATTTTTTATAAAGACTTTTGAAGATGCAGAAGTTCTTCGTTTTGCAGTCTTTGCAATTGTCCTGCTTTATTGTTCTTTGTATTTTTCTGGGGCACACAAGGGAATTGACTCATAAAACCAACCCTCTCTTAACAAATATACTATTGCAAATCATACCAGCGTTAATGAAAATTTAAAATATAAGCAGGGGTTAACAAATTAAGACTAACCTGCAAAAGTATCTTGCTTTAGCTATTTCTAACACATCCATGCCTTTTAATTATATATCTTGTCTATTATTTAACACAATGCACGCATTATAGACAGTATGTTAGAAGATTGATTTAAAACAGTGCTTAAATAGTTACAAATTATCTTAAAATCATCTTTTCTGTTAGCACTGAAAAAGAGGAAATACTAAGGCCTATATCTAGCCTAAAACATAAAAGACTGCCTAAAATGCCCTTTTTGCAGAGTAGCTCTATTCAACAAACTGTTTCTTTTTAACATCTATTATACTTAACATGTTAATTTATGATCATCTATTATAGCGAACATGTTAATTTATGATAGCAGACACATGATAACTTTGCAATAATTGAAGGCAAGAAAAGAATTTTTGGCACTGGTTTTTAAGATTGGCTATGTAAAGAATTCAGCACTTTATTTTAATAATTACTTCAAGCTTCTGGCCTTTATAAGACCATAATAAAAAATAATAGACTTTTTGCATGCTCTTATAGAGCTGCTCTGATTACAATTACTGCTTTCCAGTAACATGTTCAGAGGGTAATAAGTTAATATCTCAGCCTTTGAGCCTATTGTAATAGTATTGTAATGCACACAACAAAATTCAGGTCAGTTTAGAAAGTACCTGTGCAGAATTTCAGATTTGAAGAGGGGCACCTAAGTGTGTATGCGGCCCCTGAGGGCAGCTCCCATAAACCACATACCTATTTTCACAGAATCATGCTGCAGTGGTGGAGGCAGCCACATCATTCCTGAGAAAAGATGCAGCTGCTTTAAGCAGTCGCCGGTAGGTAGTATGAGGGGGCTACTAACTGATTCAAAGTGCCAGTTTAGCTTTGAATATGAAACACTGCCCAGCTCCAGTATTTACTATTAAAATACTTCAGTATTTAGTATTAAAAATGAGAACACAGTGAACGACACCACTCATTGATTTTTATATTGGCATAACTTAGACTGCACTTTTACTACGCATACCTAACTGGTGGCCACACATATTTGTACTCCAAGGTATGTTTGAATGGCAAAAGGAGCCCCAAACTGCAGTGGGGCCCGTTTCTAGGTAACCTCTAATCCAGTAGATCGCTGGAGGCGATCTACAAATTTCTGCAATTTCTCAATATCTTACAGTCGCATTGTAATACTTATGCAGGTTATTCTCGGATATAAAATTGATATGCAGAAGTTGAACATTTTTAACAGCATAATCTTTAACAATCTCTTCAGGTGTAGTAAACATTTCAGACAGACAAGAGTCTTACAAGAGCATGCTTGTTGCAAGAACAATATGGCAAATATTCCCTAATATTTTCAGAATTTGTATTTTCTTGGGAGATAAAATACACTGAAAGAAGCAGCTCACTTGGCCTGTCTAGGAAGACTAACTAGCCCGATAGACATAAATACCGTGTTAACAATTAAAATTAATCTTTCATTTTAGTTCTTTTATATTGCGGATCACAGTCCCCTATATTTGGTGATACACATTTTAATAAGGCAGTGCTTTCGCTAAACTAAGTTGTAATATTTGCTGCCCTCCCTCCAAGCTAATTCTTAAAATGAATTTCTTTTAGATCAGTTGCCTTTCCCTCTTCCATGAATAACTTACTACTGGAAACTTAGTAGATTTTAGAGACCAGTGGGAAAGGGAAGCCAAGAGGAACATGAAAATATTGATGAAAGATGTTGTAATTGAAGTTACTTTGAGTCGAATGGTAATAGATTTATACCGGAGCCATTTTGCTTCCTCTTAGTTAACCTTCAGAATTTATTGTGCTGAAATGGTTAGTTGCTCTTTGACAAAGAGACTTTAGGCATGGTAAAACGGGCATGTACACGCAGCCTGCATTTTCTAAGTAGGCCCTATCTTGTTTTAGCCTTTATTACATAGAACAATTGGGAATTTGACTCTCTTAATATGAGCATGCCTTGTTATATGAACCTGCCAAATACGTTCAGGGATGACAAAGGCTGCCCGGACATCTAGTCCATTTTGTTCTCTGCCTTTGGCGTTCCTTCCAGGTATAGAAAGGATACCTTACATGGTATGGGGCATCCTGGTTTGAAAAATACAACCCCCACCCTCATTTTGGTCACATAAGATTAGTCGCAGCTTTCTTTGGATCAAGGCCTACATTGATATTTTGGATAAATATCCGTGTGTATTTTTATCTGACTAAAACTGATCAACTAAACAGTTTTCTGAGAAATGCATGCGTGTATAGTATATATGTTGTTCGGTAGCATGGTTACAAAGAACAGGGCAACTGTTCTTCTGAGTCTCCAAACAAAGCTTTGGAATATGAGTTTCTCAGTCTTTAGATGTCTGTTTTCAGGGAATTCACAACTGTAGGATTACCATTTTTTCAGCTTCCCATCATTCCCCTCTTCTCACTGGACACCGAGAAAAGAGAAATATTTGACCCACCCTAAGCAACCAGTGGGAAGGGATCACAGTTGCCAAGCTAGCACAAAATTGCTGGGTCGCAGAACTGATGTGTTTTATCTGCATGAGTTCTCAGGTTCCTTTTTCCTGTTTCCAGCTAAAACGATCACACTAGAATCGATGTGTAAGATACATTTCATTGGTCTTGGAGAGAGATTGTGCAGCTGAAAACATGCTGAGATAG
Organism: Coluber constrictor foxii; assembly: GCA_038048745.1. Lineage (NCBI taxonomy): Eukaryota > Metazoa > Chordata > Lepidosauria > Squamata > Colubridae > Coluber > Coluber constrictor. Next base: position 70,458,091 of record CM075965.1, read on the forward strand.
TTAAAAGAGAGGGAGACCCAGTTCGGGGTAGTGGTTAAGGCATCAGCCTAGAAAGCAAGCTAGAAACCATGAGTTCCAGTCCTGCCTTAGTCACGAAGTCAGCTGTCTGACTTTGAACTAGTCACTCTCAGCCCTAGGAAGAAAAACGCAAACTACTTTTGGGGAGGAAAACAAGGAAAAAAAAAATCTGCCTCTGCCTCCCAGCAATTTGCTTCCTTGCAGCAAACAGCCTTTGTCAGTTTCAGCACAGCCTGATTTAGCACAAGCAACTGATTGGCAGTTGGATCGGCCTCCCGGAATACTGCTGATCAGCTGTTCCGGGCTGTGGCAATCGCTGCCTACACACACCCCATTTTCGACCTCCGCATGTCCTGGTTTTGGCCTCCGCGTGTCCTGTTTTTGGCCCATTCCAGGTGGCGGAATTACCACCAAGCAGCGATAGGCGGGGGCGGTGATCCTCACCACCTAGAATGGGCCAAAAATGGGACGCATGGAGGCCGAAAACAGGATGTGTGGAGTCCGAAAGTGGGGCACGTGGAGGCTGAAAATGGGATGCGCAGAGGCAGCGGCGATGGGCAGCAGAGATCCCCACCGCCTGGAACAGGAATACCTCCTGGCGGTATTCCAGGAGGGCGATCCAACCACCAATCAGCTGCTCAGGCTAAATCAGGCTGTGTTGAAGCTGACCAGGCTGTTTCCTGTTTGCTGCAAAGAGGCAAATTGCTGGGAGGCAGAGGCCGAAGGGTGGGGGCCGGTGGGTGGGCGGGGCTTCGGCAACATTTGCTTTATAAGACACATAGACATTTCCACCCTCTTGTGTGTGGGTGGGTGGGGAGGAAAGTGCGTCTTATAGACCAAAAAAATGAGGTACTTGAACAAATAGATTTAATTTAGGAAAAAGTAACTTCCTTTGCTCCCGACCACATATATGTCAGTTGCAAAAATGTTCTTAAACTGGGAGAAAATTCAAAAACAATTGCTTATGTTCAATAAGGGAGCAGCATAAAAGCGAAATTAAAAGCTCTCTTGGCTTTGCCTATAGTCATTTGGATCCTGGCTATGGATCATTGCCTTGTCATGCTGAAAATGTCTGCTAAGAAACTTTGAAAATAACAATGCTGTCCATAATTCATTTTTCCTTTCTCTTTCTGTTTTAACAGGTCATTCTTATAGAATTTTTACCAAAGACACCAATTTTCCAACCAGATTAGCATTTGCTTTACCTAGAGACTTCCTGAGTATGTTTCATTTCCAATGGTGCCTTGCTTGGTGCTCTCCTCGTAATGATACAGAGTTGGTTCTACAGGATCTTGTGGTGTTCTTCGTTCTTTTTCTTTCCATTTTTTTTTGAACAACATGTTCAAAGTTCATTTTGTCAAATTTGGCACATAGCATTCTGTGTGATTTAAATTATTACCTTCCCCCTTTCTGTTAATGAACCCTGGTCTTGAGGTATGGGTAATATGTGTGGGTATGTGTTTGAATATGCACACACATACATACATGTGTGTGTTTCTATATGTATATATGCATAGCTATTATGTACAAATGAAAATAGCTATAAGTATTCTAACCCCAAGATAGACATGAAAATTGGCAATCATTTTTAACCTATGCACTTGCATCTCTACATCTAAATCTCACCATATTTGGCTGATGACAATATCTGTTTGTATCAGATTTCCCCCCCAGCCCCCTCCTCTCTGGGATATAAAACCAATCTCTTCTGAGCCAACAAGCAGTATTCCTTCATAGCCCTAGCATCCATTCCTTTTCTTGTATCTTGAAAAAAAAAAATCCTGTCTGCTCAGAAGATGTTCCTCTTCCAGAAACTTGAACATGGATTGCTATTTCTCCACGAAAAGACTTAAGTCGCAGATTTGCAGGTGTCTAATGGCTAATCCTGCTCAGGACTGTAAAATTGACTAGTATTTCCTAAGAGGGCTGCTGCATGGACAACGGTAGATAATCTTCCTGTGGCTAAGAGATTCGAAGTGGCTGAAGAGAACCCCGGGTTCTACTCCTAATCTCTTAATCATGGTGAAAAAGTAAAAAATAAAGTGATATTTTGTTTATACCAACTCCATATGTGTTTGTGTGGGTGCTTGTGAGAGAGGGGAGAGTGAATGAGTGAGTGATATGTCCGTTGGCATGCAAGCCAGCGAGCATTGTGGTTCATGCCATGTAACAGCTTTCTTATTGTTTACCCGATTGACTAGTACACGAGGATGCAAGATGGGCAGAAATATATTTGTTAAATATTTCAGTAGTTTTGAGTTATTGAATGTTACAGTGTTTGGCCCCAACCCATAGAAAGCTGTATTTAAACCCCATAAAAATCACTGGGCCTAGTTTATTGGCTTCTAATGCTCTCAAGTTCTATTTATTTCATTAGGACTTAAGTGCTAGGACTAATATTCTCCTTTATTTTGAAGCTTTCCCTTGGGTTGGGGCCTTTGTGTGTAAAACATTAACAGCATTTGTACCAGATGCTAGATGTGTCGTTAATGTCTTGATTTTTACATCTGTATTTCAGGTGGATGAATTTTAAAAAATGGTTATTTGAATTAATAGTTTACTGAATGTCTGGAGTAAATACTGCATTCTAACTTTTAAATTTTATGTTTACATGGTTAGCTTTCTGTTTTATTTTATTGTTTGCACAAAGAAACATTTAAAAAAAATATGAGTATGTAATAATATGCTTTGGTCAGGCCAGTTTTTAGTTTCTTGGCTTCATGTATTAAGTTCAATGCCTGTTGTATGCAGTTACTTCTGAAACATTTGTTTCTGGATTTTAATGTAGGTGAAATATAACATATTTTAAGGGCCTGTTCTTCATGTAGCAGAGCAATAATGTGAATAGCCAACAAATACAGTTTGCATAATATTTGTATTAATGAAATATTTATCCCACTACTACAACAATATCAGTCCTTTTCATTTAAATATGTGTTTTGCTTTATTGTCATATACAGATACGTTTATTGTATATTTGCCAATGTTCGCTACTCACAACAGATTGCTAATACATTTTGAATATATTTTGTGACAATTTAAAGCTCTGCTTGCATATCACACCATATTGTGGCTCCAATATACTTTCATTGGCTAATCTTGTTGTGGTTCATCCAGAGTCTGGCATTTCTGAATCTCAAAATCTCAATGGGAGACAAACGGAGCATTTGCGTAGGCCCTTCTGTTACTGAAATCAATACAACTGGCTTTGATTAGATGGCATGCATTGTACTTTGCTTGACATATGTACCCCCGGACTCTCTTTAAAATGAAGTAATAAGTTTTCTTATTATTTTAAGCCACGATAAAGTTTGCTTGTTTGGGGCTGAGCGTGTTGCGTGAATGAAATCATGGTTTATTTTAGGGCATTAAGCTAGGGTTTGAAACCATGGTTTGTTGTTGGCTTGCTGACTGCAACCTTGATTGAGCTAATGTGGAAAATGAACAAGATATGTATGGGTTGGATTTTTTTCTGGTTCACTTTTGGTTTGATTCTGTACCCTACCAAGAATCACTTTAACTGGGCCTCAGAAAGAAGGGTAACCAAAAAGAAGGAAACCAAATTAAATTTGCCCAAAGCTAAAATTACTTTGCCTATCTGCAAAACTGATTCTAACTTGATTTTTAAAAAAAATCACACTAAGTTTATCCCATGGTTGATTATGATACATGAATGCAGCCTATGAAAGAACTTTAAAATATGTACTGTATTTTTCGGAGTATAAGATGCAATGGAGTATAAGACGCGGCTTAGTTTTTGGAGAAGAAAATGGCGGGGTGGGGTGGGGTGGGGAATCTGCCTATCTGGCGAGCGTCCTTAGTCTGGTCAGCTTCAGCACATTCATTATTTTACTGGTTTTTATCCCTTGCTTGGGGATAAAAAACAGCTTCTAAAGCACAACTGATCTTTGGAGAGAGAAGCAATGAGAAAAGCAGACAAACCACTGAGATCGCTTCGCTTGCTAGCGCCTCGTTGGGGCTGAAAAAAAACTTCACAGCTGAGAGTTGGAAGGAGCAAGCAAAGCAGGATCACTTCACTGAAAAAAGGCTTAGCACGGAGATTGCTTCATTCACTAGCGAAAAATAACTTTGAAAAAGCTACATTCAGAGTATAAGATGCACCCAAATTTTCAGCCTCTTTTAGGAGGGAAAAAAGTGTGTCTTATACTCCAAAAATACGGTATATAGTTTTATTCAGGTATCCCAAAACTATTTCCTATCATTCATGATCTGCTTTTTTTCTTTAACAAAAGAAATCATATAAAACATTTTCTCCTCTTCTGTGAAATTTCCATAGTATCTTAGAACATAAATATTAATAATGAAGGCTTGGGCAGTTTTCCAACACAGTGTGCTTATTGATTTGAATAGGCTTATTGTCCTTATATCTGTGTTGTTGGCGTGGGGTCTTAAGTACACAAGATGTAAAATTCACCTCTGTCCCTAAAGTGGAGAGAAAATTGCTATTCACCCTTTCGCTTCTTGGTTCTCTCTCTTTACTTTTGTGAAGGTGGGACCTCTTTTCAACGATCCGTTTTGCATTATTTAGTTTTCCTGGGGAAAGAAATTGACAATTTCTTGCATGTGCAAGAAGCTTGGCCTGCATGCTAGAGCTCCTGTATATGGATATAACTGCTGAGTAGGTTGAATGTTTGATTTATTCTATTAGAAAAACTTGGCTTATAAATATTTTCTTCCTCAAAAGTTTTTGTGAGTCGGAACTTTATATGGATAGTTTTGCAACTATCATTAGAGCTATCAAGTCACTAATGAAATGAGGACTGCTCCAATATTATATTTCTCTCTTAGTTAAATAGTGTGTCTGAGCTAGCTCAGGTAATATCTGTTGGATGGTACAACCCCAATAAATCTGGTCCAGCTAACAAGTTTTGTTAAGCATAAGTTCTCATGATCTGAAGCTCATGTTGCAGATGCTTAGAGTCACTAGAATGATGTAGGATTTCAATTTAGATTGAAGGGCGAAGTGAGTTTCTGAAAAACCTTGCTTTTTAAAAATGCTCTAATAAGTAGATCTTCTCCATAATAATGATTTCCCTGAACTTAGCAACTGAGGTTGGCTGATCGCCCATGGATACACTTGGTAGACTTGATAACTGTTTATACAACTGTGTTAATTTGGCAAAAACATTTTTTTAAAAAAAGCATGTCCACTCCTTTGATTTGGATTGCTTTGTATACATTTGCCACCATGTCTTTTCTCTACTGGTATGTACTGGATTTTTAAGGAAATCTGGGGGTGGGTGGGCTGGGTTGATTTACTTGAGTTGCAAGCACAAAACTTAAGAAATTGCTAATTCATTCATGCATGCCTATGTATTAGAAAACAGATTTACATCTCACATGGCAGTAGCAATATGCATATTAAAGCTGATAATAAAAATGTTGGAAGTATGAAGACTAATGGGGCCAGAAAAAGTATATTATTATTGTCTAAAACCATGCATCTACAGAGAGAGTTTTCAGAGAGTTCACATTTAGTCACTTATGAGTGTAACAGAATTACAGTTGGTCCTTAAAATATTATGTTGCATTTACATTGCTCATTTAAAATAATCCTCTGGTTATATGCAAATTACTTGATGCTCTCCCAGCTTGTATGTAATTTTCCTCTGAACCAGATGTACCTCAAGGTACTAACAGTGGGAGGAAACCCACTCTAACCACTAAGTGCTTGTCAGTACCCTTGTTTTGCGGTATAAGACAAGTAAGGAAAAAGTGTTTCATTCGCTTGATACTTGATGGGCCAGTATCATGAACTGATACTTTTAATCCTTAAAATTTAATCCTTAAAATGAAACTCTTTTATAATTATGCAGGTCTGCATTTAGAAATATATGTTCTTTAAGAAATCATCCCTCAAAAGTTTTAAGGCTATACGTACCAAGGGTAATCTTACTGAAGAGTCAGCAGTCTTGAACATGTTTAGTAAACATAAGACTGTAATGTAACCCTAACCATTTGGACAGCTAATAAAGATAATCAAAACCTCTTAGGAGAATTAAGAAAACACAACTCTGCCTAATCAAGCATTTGTGTGTGTGTGTGCGTGCGTGCATATGTATATGTGTATTTCCTTAAGTTTCTTGTCCACTAACTGCTGATTTGGTCCAGAGACTGAATGCCATTCTGCACCATGAAATCTATGATATACAGACATACACACAAAAAGTTGATTAAATGCTACACAAACAAGTAGATGAACAAACTTTTACATTATACACATGATCTGCTTTTAGTTTTTTTTAAAAATGTAACCTGTCCGTCTTTCCAAAGTAATTTTTAATGCTGTCCAGATTGCTCCTATTAGATAGGAAATCTAAGAGCATGTTCTGTTAAAAAAATGTTAAGTTTTGAATAAAATTGCCTTGTCTATTATATAAAGGAGGTAATGAATAACATTTTTTTTTAAAAAAATTGAAATAATTCTTCATTCCTGGGTATCTGCGTTGGCTTATTTTGAATTTAACCTCCTATTTCAAATGTACCTTTAAACAAAGATACAGCCTTAATACTTTTGTCAAATACACTGACAGAATGTCCTTTGAAGATGTCTCTGGAACCGAATTGTATACTGCTTGATTAATTCCTCAATTGTTACATAGTTAAAACGATATTAAGATACATTCCTAGCTTGTTAAAGTGTGTTTGTAAGAGATCTTTTTTCACAGTATGGCTTTTGGCTTGACATCAAGGTTTGGGGGACCATAGCTCTTAACCATTTTGAGAAAATTGTATATCAGAAGTTTCACCAGCATCCTTTGATGAATTATGTTACTTTTCTCATATGGCAAAAAAAAAAGTTGCAGTAAAGCTGAAAACTGATTCTTAGCATACAGTCTCAGGTCTTGCCACATTATAACTTTATTCCTGGTCATTGTAAACCACCTTATCCTAAGGTTGCAATGAAACTATTTTATACAGAGTTATCTAGACCAGGAAGTTTTGATTTGGCACTGCTAGGTTCTGAAGGCACGCACCAATTCAGGCCAAATAAAGGAAAAGGCTGAAATGTCATGGGATCACTTTAAGGGGGTTTATTGGGCTGGAAAAATGCGGTGGACTACCTGAGCTTGACATTGAGCTTGAATGCTGAGGTCAGCGTTCCTAAGGCCCAGTGTCTGTCTCGGTTGTATTTGGAGATTCTCAAGTCATCCAGGTCATAGTTGTCATTCCCCACCATCCAAACTTCTTGGAGCTTCTTGGATGAGAAGTGAAGCGTTTTCAAAGAAAAACAAGAAAATCCCGTTGCCTCCTGAAAAAAAAAGCACCTTTGGCGCTTGGTTGTGTTGCAAATACTCTACGAGTTGGAACTACCAGGTTGTATTTTCTCTCACCCCCACCTATCAACAGGTAAACTGGACCAAATAGCTTGATCCTTAGATATGTCAGTTCCTGTAGCAGCTGAATGAGAAATTATACTAGAAGCTGTTTCCCATTACCTCTCGGAAAAGAATCAAAGGGCAAGGTAGCCTTCCCAACAGCCCTGGGTATTGTAACCTCTGTGAAAGACATCAGGTTGGGAAATGCAGCTGTTACATGATTAAATTTTCCACCTCACTGTAGGGCCCAGTTATTCTTGCCTTCAGCTCTTTTTCCTCTTCATACTTCCATATGAAAGCAGACCCTTTAATTCAGCATATCACTGGTAAAACAGCCACTTTGCAATCTCGGCAGGCATTCCTATGACAAAAAAACCGGGTGAGTTGCCAACTAGATGTAGGCAAAAGGTGGCAAGCAAGAACTTGGGTAGTTCTTGGAATAGAAATAAAGGAACAGAAGCAAGAAAACAAGGATAAATTAGGAAAGGGCTTTCTATTTAAGACCTTCATTGCAATGAAATGTTGGTGCATAATTCCTGAAGATAGTGTTAACAGTCAAAATATAAGAGCCTTGGTGGTGCAGCAGCTTAAGTGGTGCTAAAATGACACCAGCTGCCTGCAATTACTGCAAGTTCGAATCTCACCAGGCTCAAGGTTGTCTCAGCCTTCCATCCTTTCGAGGTAGGTAAAATGAGGACCCGGATTATGGGGGCAATAAGCTGACTTTGTATAAAAAAGAACACCGCTGGGGGAGGGGGGGGCGAAAGCTCTACTAAGCAGGTATATACAAAAGTATGAAGGCTATTGCTTAATGCATTGTAAGCCCACCCTGAGTCTCCGGAGAAGGGCGGTATATAAATTAAATGTAAAAAAAAATACTTTGATAATATACTTCTATTTCAAAGTGCATTCAGTAGAAGCAATCAACTGCAGGACTTATTTCTGAATAAACCTACCCAGAATCGACTATTAAATCTTTAGGCCGATTAAAGTTGGATTTTAATGCAATTCAGAAAGCCCTTCATTTTTTTCAGATTTCTTCGTGTACGAAAGGTAGTCTCATTTCATTATAAGTACTCTCAAAGAATCCAACTTGTTAGTTCAAGAGTAGCCTCCCATCTCGTGCAAAATGGCGAACACTTGGAAGTAGAATTTTAAAAAACCATTTCTTAATCCAGTATGGTGGTCTGCTATTCAAAGGGGACTTTTTAAAAGGGGGCATATGAATGCCCTTGGGCATGTGTTCGTGTGTGGTGGTTGTGGGTTTCTTTCTGGATCTCAGCCATGCCGCTTAGCCTTTTCTTACCCAGCTAATGGGAGCTCTACACTTGTGGCCTTCTGGATTGTCCTCGTCGTATGTCACTGTTGATTTTTCTAAATAAACAGGGCACATTTGACTATTTGTGGAAAATCATTTCAATCTGGAATCTTAATATTCTAATATATTTTAGAGCATTAATATGAAATACATCTATCTCTGGCCAATAAAAAGCTTCGTGTAAAAGATAGGAGGTGAATCAATGTTAGTTGAAATATATTTTTATTTATATCTTTATTATATAGAGGTCTGATAAAATCGGATGTCTTAATAAAATAAGGGCATCAGTTAAACTCCTTTCTCCTGGAAAAAAAAATGCTTTTAAAGTACTTTAAAATATGTATCTGATAATGTGTGTATATTCAAAGACAGAACGATTAATAGGGTGGGTTTTTAAAACGCACAAAATACACTTTAAAACCAATCTGATATGGTTGTTTTTAAGTTTATCCACTCGTCAACATTTCATAACTTTGTCTCTTTATCAAATATCTTTTCCTGACCTGACCCAGCCTTAAATAATGTATTCCAGTCCGAAATCTCTCTAGAGAAAAACTGTATGTGTTACAAAGGAATAAAATTGTGAAGCTATCTTACAAAGACTTGTTTTCCTTTCCTAACTGAATGAACTTTGCATGATTTCACCAGAATGCTTTTAATCGACAGTTTTATTCTTCAGAACATAGGAAGCTTCCTTCTACTCAGCTAAGCCTTTAGTCCAGATAATTCAGTATAGTCTGGCTGGAGCTCTGCATGGCTTCCCAACCTTAATGAGATGCCAAAAATTAAATTAGACGCTCTACCACCGTGCTGTGGTTCTTTCCTGGTAGAAAGCTATCTCACCGACTTGAATGGGGGTCTGAGCCTTGCCGAATTTCAGCGGCTGTTATTTTCAGTAGATACACCGAGGATTCCCTTATCTCATATTTAGACGTACATAATGGTATGCAACAAAATTTAATGGACATTAATGGAGATAAATTTAATGTACGTTAATACTGCAGGGCTGTGAGTATCTTAAATTTTGAAAAATGTTGTTACCGGTGTATGTTAAAAATTCAAAGAAGGGTATTCTGATTGGGTGGCATTGTTGAGAGTAAAGTTTTATTTTTAAAGAAGGCATCTTCCTTTTCCTAAGTACCATTTAGTTTCCTGTTCTCTTTTTAAGCCTAGGTTTCGCCACATGCTGCCCCATCCTGTTTGGAAAAATGGAAGGGAGTTTTGACAATGAAGGATCTCTTAATATGAATGGAGTGGCTCTGCAGGCTTTTATGATACGATTGATGGGAAGCATTAAAATCATTTTAAAAGTTTTAACTTTCTTGAAGGATTAAAAAAAAAAAAAGATAACTGAAAAGCCATGATATAAATATCCAGGAAAATTGTGTTGAAAATTATTTAGAAGACAGGTAAAATTAATTCATAGGTGAGAGTTTGCCAAATTCTGACTTCCAAGCTAGAAAATGTGAATAAGTACGTAATCAAACATAAGCCTCAACAAAAGCTTTACTGCCAGTTACTCTCTAAAACTTGAGACCTTTGAATGTTTTTAAACACGGGGATCTCCTCTTAGCAGAAGTCCAAGAGCATCTCAAATTAAGTTATCTTCAGCATTTCCAAAATCTAGCATTAAACGCTTTGTGTGCATCTTACGGTTTTTAGAGGGTCTTTAGATGTTCTCTTTAAAAAAGAAAAAGAAAAAAGCAACTGGCAAGAAAACGCAGCTAACAGTCTCTTTATATGTATAATTAAAAAAAAAAACCAACACCCCGGAGCTACGGTGAACCGTGCAGCGTGTTGTAATTTTCGGTTTGCAAAGCAGTATGATACAATGTTGCTAAGCAGAAAGGCCCACGATAGATTTAATGTAGCCAATTGTGCGCTTCTTTAAAAAAAAAAAAAGTAACTGTTCAGTGTGAGTTAATTTTGGGGGGGGGGGGTTTCCCCTTCTTCTTCTTCTCCAGCATCTCTCTCTCTTTTTAGGCTTTGTGCCACATTCTTCCAGACAAATGCGTATTCCGCGCGGACCACTGTTCTGCTAAATGCTCTCAGTTCTCTCTTTGCAATCAAGATTATGTTGCTAAGGAGATCTTGCTTTTATTGGTGCCATTGATTTGTGTTAATACGTTTTGAATACCTCTCGGCATTCTTCCGTAGACAAGGCCGAAAGAAAAACTTCCCCCTCCCCGGTTTCCCCATTTACATGACAAAACGGAGCGGTGGTGTAATGAAGCCGATAGAAACTGGCCAGTTGAAAAGCGACCAAAGAAGGCCACTCAAGTGAGAAATGAAGCAATGTGCCGGGGACAGTCTGGCCTGCCTTTGCTCCAGCTGCAGGATCTGGCTTGGGCTTGGGTGAGAGATGCACAGGGTGACGAGAGAGCGCCTCCAACCTGCAGAGACCACCCACTTCTCAAAGCCCCAGCTTTCCCTTGGATTACCTCACTGGTTTTGAAGACAAACGCTCACAAAGCCAACGGCCTGAGTAGGAACTTGGGAACGAGGAGAGGAGAGCTTACCACCTTCCTCTTCCTCCCAAGGAAGACTGTTGAGCTTTTCGGCTCAGCCCTGAAGGCCCATCCTTGAGAAGTGTGGAATACGGATAGCGCTAGACTAACAACACAGTTCCTTTGGCAACCATTCAACGGCGGCCCTGAAAAATGGGATTTACGGGCCGCTTGCAGCAACAATGTCATGCGATCAAAATTCAGATGCTTGGCAACTGAGTCATATTGCAGCATAGCGGGCTCATGCGAGATCCCCTTTTGTGACCGACTGACAGGCAAAGTCAATGGGGAAGCCAGGTTCACTTAACAACTGCATTATTCGCTTAACACATGCAGTGATTTCACTTAATCACCGAGTCAAGAAAAAGTCGTAAAATGGGGCAAGATGCACCTAGTAACAGGAATTTGGGGGTCAATTGCAGTTGAGGACTACCTGTAGGTGAGTAGAGTAGAGTAGAGTAGAGTAGAGTAGAGTAGAATTAGAATTAGAATTAGAATTAGAATTAGAATTAGAATAGAATAGAATAGAATAGAATAGAATAGAATAGAATAGAATAGAATAGAATAGAATAGAATAGAATAGAATAGAATAGAATAGAATAGAATAGAATAGAATAGAATAGATTTTTTTATTGGCCAAGTGTGATTGTACACAAGGAATTTGTCTTGGTGCATATGCTTTCAGTGTACATAAAAGATACGTTGGTCAAGAATCATAAGGTGATATTGGGAGCGACATGGCGCTCACATGTAACACCTCTCCAATGTAAGCTGCACTGGCTTCCGGTGGTCTTCCGGGTGCGCTTCAAGGTGTTGGTTCTTACCTTCAAAGTGCTCCATGGCTTAGGACCTGGGTACCTACGAGACCACCTTCTGCAACCAATAACCTCCCACCAACCAGTACGCTCCCACAGGGTGGGCCTCCTCAGGGTGCCTTCACTAAAGCAATGTCGACTAGTGGTTCCCAGAGAAAGAGCCTTTTCTGTGGGGGCACTTACTCTTTGGAACAGGTTACCCCCAGGGATACAATCATCAGAGGCTGTTGGTTTTTTTTTACTTTTAAAAGCATTTTTTCTACAACTTCTGCCGAAAAAATGCTTTTAAAAGTAAAAAAAAAAGCCTCTGATAACCGCGCGGCTCAGCTGGGATCGTCAGAGGCTTTTAAAAGCATTTTTTCTACAACCTCTTTGGCCAAAAAATGCCTTTAAAAGCCTCTGATGATCCCAGCTGACTTGCCTGATCATCAGAGGCTTTTAAAAGCATTTTTTTTTCTGCAACCTCTTAAGGCTGTAGAAAAAATGCTTTTAAAAGTTTTTTTTAAAAAGTTGGCATGCCCACCCAGTCACATTAACCCCCCCCCACCAAGCCACACCCACAGAACCAATAGTAACAAATTTTACATTTCACCACTGGTTGAGAGTGAATGGTCTCTCCCAAAGGGAATAAAGAGGAGCAAAGGGGAGGGGAATTTGCAGGAGAAAATTAGTTCAATTCATGAGGGTGAAGATCTGTTCCTGACTTCTTGTCCAGTAATTGCTGCTACAACATGACGTTTCGAAGATATCTGCCTGGCAACTCTCCAAACCTGATAAAGGTCTGTAGTTGTGAAATCTCATGAAAGATTGTTTGCCAGGACTTTGCTGGAGAGTAATTTCCCTTTAACCTAAATAAAAGAGGCTTTATCGGGACGAGGAGTCTGCTTCATGATCTTGGGAGGCTTAGGTGAGAACACTTTAAGAAATCTACCTGGGACACAAGAAACGTAATTTGTGCCAGAACATACATACGAAACATACATCTTTTCTAAAAAGAGAACAGATGGGGAAAGGGGATCATGCAAATTTACTAGTTGTAATATTCTTCACATGGTGTGAAGAAGGAAGAATTTACACAACATGCGCCTTGTGGAAGTTTGATGAGGATGAAGTTGAATTTAACACCGTATTAAAACTATTTTAGAGTATTTCAGTTGACATATTAAAAATTTTGTTTATTTGGGTAAAAATAACATACTGTTACTTTTTGGAGTATAAGACACACCTTTCCCGCCTTCCAAAAAGGTGAAAATTTAGGTGCGTCTTATGTATCGAATGTAGCCCCACCCACCCACTGGGCCCCACCCTTTGGCTTCTGCTTCCCAGCAAATAGCAAGAAGAAACAGCCCATTTCAGCTTCAGCACAGCCTAATTAGCACAAATTTATTTATTTGTTTGTTTGTTTATGTATGTATGTATGTATGTATGTATTTATTTATTTATTATATTTATTTATTTATTTATTTATTTATTTATTTATTTATTGTATTTATATGCCACCCTTCTCCCGTAGGACTCGGGGCAACTCACAAGATAAATCAACACGACAATAAAATGATATTAAAATAATCCAATTTAAAATCCCCAAGCAATTAAAACTGCCAGCAGATCAGGGAATTTGCTGAAAAAGCCATGTCTTCAGGTCACCGCCGAAAGTGCGGAGGTTGGGGGCCGTCCGGAGCCCAGTGAGTAACTCATTCCAGAGGGTCAGTGCGACCACAGAGAATGCCCTCATCCTGGGCGCCACCAGCCGACATTGTCTAGCCGATGGCACTTGGAGGAGGGCAATCCTATGTGAGCGCACTGGGTGGTGGGAGGCCGGTAGGAGGTGGTCCTGCAAGTACTCCCGGCTCATGCCATGGCTGATCCAAGCCTCCGGGGCCTCTGCTGCTTGCTGCAAAGAGGTAAATTGTTGGAGCAGATTTTTTTTTTCCCCTTGTGCTGATCAAACTATGATGAAAATGAAAATGAAAGTAAAGCAGGCTGTTTGCTGCAAGGTGCGTCTTATATTCCGAAAAATATGGTACATTCAAATAATGAAATATTCCAGACATCTTACCACATGAGCTAAGGGGCCATGACGCAGCTGCTAAAATGGTAATTTGGGGATGTATTAACGAGCATAAAATCCAGATTAATGGGGGTGGGGGGCAGAATGCTCCCATTCAGCCTAGGAAAAACGTGCCCTGGACTAGCTAATGTAGAAAAGTTATTAGTGATGGGGTGAAGAGTATCTCAAACTGGTCCCTTAAATAGGATAGGTCTATCTCAATAGTGAAGGACTAGGAATCAGGTCCTATAAACGATGAAAGGAGTTGGTTATGTTTGGCTTTCAGAAAGGAGGACTGAGAGGAATTACGATTGTAATCTTCATCTATCTAAAGGGTGGTTGTGTAGATGAGGGAATGGAGTTTGGAAGTACCAGTGGGTTGAATCTACCAGAAACCAGATGTCTATGGAGATTCTCAGACATCCAGGTCATGGTTGTCCCAAATATGCTTTTTCAAGGTATATGCAATACAATGCAGTGAGTCATGTGCAGATCTGAACATTGGGGAAACAAAACAACCACTTCATAATCGCATGGCACAACATAGGAGAGCCAACCCATCAGGACAAGATTTACTGCATTTAAAAGACCAAGGTCAGTCTTAGGAAGACAGCAAAGTCTGCATTTTGGACAGAGGACCCCTGGTTTGAAAGAGGACCGCTGGGTCAAAAAGGCCATCCATGTTAAAATCGAACAGCCCTCTCAACAGTGGGGGAGGGATATGACATCATCTAACTCCAGTCTACAACGGAGTCCTTTCAGCAGTTCCAAGAAAGCTCCACACCCATTTGCACCACTCAGGAGACCCTGAGGACACAAATAAATCTCCCAGTGGCCTCGATGGCTCTTTAAAAAGAATGCAAATGACCAGTTGCAGACAGTTGATCTGCAAGGAATATAAATCCTTCCATTCCCCACCATCCAGTCAGAGCTGAAGAAGCTTCTTGGATGAGAAGTGACCCGTCTTCAAAGAAAAAACAAGAAAGTCCAGTTGTCTCTTGAAAAGGCACCTTTGGGACTGCCAGAAACCAGATGAGTTACCAAAAGAAAGATGATTCTAACAGGCAACGTTTTAAAAATATATGTATGGCAAATTAAAATCCAAAAAAGCGTTTAAGAAAAGGGATCGAGTTCTACAACCAGGCTCCTCCTAAACACATTCAAATTAACATGGCTGTACTTTGAAGTAATTATTATTTGGGGCTCCAACCAAGAAACAGAGGTGTTGAAGAGCGACCTTAACTTGTCAGGAGACTTCAAGAAGATTTTAAGCACTGAAAAATTCCGCGACTTATGTTTTATGGATGTATTTCTAACTAGCACACCTGTGGCCTTTTTCCAAAAGTGAAATAATATAATGACTGCTTTTTCTTCCTTGTCTATAAAAATATTTCCTGAAAGAAGGTTGAGGAATTGGATTTGTTTTTCAGGGGGAAAAAAAAACCCTGAGCCATCTAATTTACTGACATTTCTTGCAATTCAGACAATACAGTTATAGTATAAGAGAAAAACATCCAGGACAAAATATTGTATGGAGAATTCAGTTCATGATACAATACATAAGGTAAAGGTTCCCCTCGCACATATGTGTTACTCGTTCCCGACTCTAGGGGGCGGTGCTCATCTCTGTTTCAAAGCTGAAGAGCTAGCACTGTCCGAAGACATCTCTGTGGTCATGTGGCCGGCATGACTAAATGCCAAAGGTGCACCAAATGCTGTTACCTTCTCACCAGAGGTGGTCCCTATTTTTCTACTTGCATTTTTTACGTGCTTTCAAACTGCTAGGTTGGCAGAAGCTGGGACAAGTAACAGGAGCTCACCCCGTTACACGGCACTAGGGATTCGAACTGCCGACCTTTCGATCGACAAACTCAGTGTCTTAGCCACTGAGCCACCACCTCCCTATACAATGCATAGGGGACTCTTATAATGTCACCCGTCTTTTTTCTTAATAATCTGGTAGCATCGATTCTCTCTACAATCTGTGCAAGATTTTTCACTTAACTCCGCTCTTGTTCTCTTGTTCAGTTCCAATCTTACTTTTTTCTAGTGTGTGTCACTCTGAAGTTTTCACGCTCTAGTTAAGAAATGTAACATCTGGACTTTCTAGAATTCGGAGGTGAGTCTTTAATGCCAACAGATCACACTAACTATCTATATATAAATTTCTGAAAGTAGTCATTTTAAATGACTCATCTGATTTGAACAAAAGGCAAGGAGGTAAATGTTCCATTAAAAACCACTGCCAACATAATTTTACCATTAGCTTTTATTCTCAGCCTTTATTCCACCTTTTCCATTAGCATGTTGATTGCTTTAATTAAGGACCTTCCCTTCCATATGCAGAGATAATCTTTCTGAATGGCTTTCAAAGTACATGAAACAAAGTCTGTGGTGCACTTTGATAATATAAATAAATTGTTCTACTCTCTCTAGAAAAGGCCTGATCCTGCAACCCACATCATCGCTTCCAAGAGATTTCAGTGGTTTTCTTCAAATGAGCAATTGCCATTTAAAAACATTGTAAGACATTAGAAAAAAAAATAAGCAAAAGGGAGTGGCAGTTGGGCAACAGAGGGTCGAATACGGATTGCAGCTCTTAGTATCTCACTTGAAGAGTGGAACTGTCCGACATACATACTATCCATTGAAGCAAGGAGAAGAAGAGGATGAGAAGCTGGAATAAGGCATCCTTGGAAGCCATAACTGTACTGATACAAAATCCTTTTAAATAGGTGGCACTTAGCTAATCACAAAACATTCACGTGCTTTTCCAGAACTATTCCAGAGCCAACTCTGTAAGATTAAACATTTTTCCTAGCTCTTCCGATTCAAAAGCCTTGTGGTTTTATCCCACAGTACAAGGCCATTTGAAAGTTTGTCTTTTGAAATGTTTTCTTTTTGCTAACTATGTTCTATGGTTTCACTTTTGGATAGTCTTATGTTACTTTAAAAATGAAAGTGCTTGTTTGCCTCCATTCTTTGAAGCAAAGCTCTCCACACTTGGGAATGCTTTTTGAATGTAGGACAACTTGTCCAACTCAGTGCCTCCAAACATATTAGGCTTCCATTCCCCCCTCCTCCCCCGGATCTCTTAGCTAGGACTGGTCTAAATCCATGCTGGCTGAAGTTGTGGCAACCCAGCACAAATGGAAGGACACTTGGCGGGGTGGGTGGAGAGACTGCTGTTATATATATGTATATTTGGGCTAAATTTTAAATTTTATTAGGTTTTTAGATTTTAACTTTTATTGTGGCTTGTGCATTTTATTATTGTGAGCCGCCCTGAGTCCATTGGGAGATAGGGCGGCATATAAGCCAAATAAAATAAAATCAGTCAATCAATAAACATTTGCATTTATTTTATTTTTTTGTATATTGATGTCCTGCATTTTGATAAAGTCAGTTGAGTCAATAAAAATGAATAGACTGGACTGTTTGCACCATTGTGCTTCAGGCAACTTTCTCAAATTTCTGGGAAATGGTAAGCAAAGGCATACTTCATTCTTGTACCTAACAAGATTTAATTTTGGACTACATCGCATTACCCATCTTCAAGAGAATTCATCCTTGTCAGCTGAGAAAAAGAAAAAAAGAAGGTTCTTTCGTCCCTCCCTTTGGGATTTTCTCAATGTATTCACTTCTAATCTTTTTCATAACTTCATGGTGCTCGATCTTGTCAGCTTGAAGGATGCCCAGGTATTTATAGTGATCATCTTCATCCAGACCCTTAATATCATTTGCACAGGGCATCTTGATTCTGTCAGTGGTGAAATTAAAAAAATTCCCCTACCGGTTCTGTGGGCGTGGCTTGTTGGGGGGAAGGTCATGTGACTGGGTGGGCGTAGCCAACTCGGCATCACATCGAGGGGCTCCTCACCGGCCCCTCACCGCCACTTCTTGTCGCGAATGGCAGGAAAATGGGGAGGGGAATATTCCTGCCTACCATCCTTCCCTCAGTCTGTGCTGACATTGAAGAATGGATGACAGGCAGGAGAATCCCCTTCCCCTTTTTCCTGCCTTTCACAAAAATGGCTCCATTCCAGCTGCTCCCCCCCTCGTCCCCCTCCCTCCTGGGGACTACTGTATTTTCCTACGTATAAGACTACTTTCTAACACACAAAAATTGGGGGTCGTCTTATACGCCGGGTCTCATTCTCCTGTAACCAGGCAGACCAGCCCATAAGGCTCTGACAAGCCTTAAATGGCTCTGAGGAGGGTCGTCTTATACGCCCAGTCGTCTTATACGCCAGAAAATACGGTACCTTAAAAGAGACAGGCTGCAGCAGCCCCGTTGTGAATGGAGGGAGAAAAGTTAGCATTCTCTCTGCTGCATTAAACATTGAATTTTGTGGTACAGAGAATGCTAACTTTTCTCCCTCCATTCAGAACGGAGCTGCTGCTCCCTTTATGGTCCCCTCCCACCTGGGGACTACCTTAAAGGGACAGCTGCAGCAGCTCCGTTCTGAATGGAGGGAGAAAAGTTAGCATTCTCTTTGCTGCATTTAACATTGAATTCTGTGGAATATCGAGCGGATGGAAGAGGCGAGCGGCCGGACGTGGGTGGGGGCCATGACGGGTGATTACTGCCAGTTCGGTGAACTGATGCCAATAATCCCTTGCAGTTCGCCTGAACTGGTAGAATTTCACCCCTGGATTCTGTCAGTTTTCACTACCACCCCTACCCCCACCCCCAAATTTCATGGCATATTTGTCCAGTCCAATATCTTGCAATATTAAGACAGTGTTGAGCAGCGATTCTACTTCAGATGATGTTTTTCCATATAACTTCACATTGTTCATGTGAAAAGGGGTGGAATAGTCAGGTACATGCTTTTGATGTTTAGTAACCATGGCCTGTTTGGTAGCCAACATCCTTTCATGATGTTAAGCTCTCCCATTCTATCATTATCCAATCATGTGGCAGGGAGTCCATGCTACATTCAAGTTCGTAACTTGTTTTCAACTAGATGCTGTTGGACTGCATCATCTATCACACCAGTTAGTAATTTGAAAGTTGTTGATAAGCCGGTAATTAGCCTGTAGTTGCCTCGTGCTGCCCGTTTTGTTGTATCTTCCATTATCAAGTAGGTTTTGTTAGCCATTCTTCAATTTCACCTCCTTGTAGTATGTTGTTAAAGTTATTGTTATTATGACTATTCTTATTCAGTTTTTTAGAATTCTTTATTGACCAAGTGTGATTGGACACATAAGGAATTTGTCTTGGTGCATAGGCTCTCAATGTACATAAAAGAAAAGATACATTCGTCAAGAATCATAAAGTACAACACTTAATGATAGTCATAGGGAACAAATAAGCAAATAAGTTAAATCAGTTCATAAAATGGAAGTTCCTTCATCTATCTAATACTTTCCACCCAAGAGTTTTCTAAACATTGGAAAACTTTTCAAAATAAAACGGGAGGTGGAAAATTGTCCATTGTTTGTGATCCTCTGTAAAAGTTTCTATTTTTTCCCTTGACAGCAAACATTTCATCTTTCCTTAATCAGTGTGTCGTCTTGAGTACAATTTTTTTGTGTCCTAATACTTGTAGTTTACCATCGAATTCTTTATATACATCTATTCTTATTTTGACATTACAACTTAACATATCTCCTAATATAACATTTCTTTTCCTAGATTATTTAATTTTATACTTTTTTATCCATCTTCATTTTCTAACCAATGATAAAATAACCCCCGTATATTATAATAATTAGATTCTTCCTTCCCTTTAATTGTTAGTGTTAATCTACTCATTTCTACACAATCTAATATTTTCTTAATCACCTTTTCATCTCTAGGGATTTCTTCAATTTTCCAATTTTCTGCAAATACAATTCTAGCCACAGTTATTACATGAATAATCAAACATGCATTTTCTTTACTATATTTCCCTGGTAAGATACCCAACAAGAACAATTCAGGTTTTAAATCAATGTGTTGCTGCGTCATCTTCTCCAACCACATTCGAATTCTTGCCCAATATTTTTTCGCTTCTATACATGTCCATCACATATGATAATCTGACCCCGGTGTTTGGCGGCATTTCCAACATTTGGTTGATTTGCCTTTAAACATTTTTGCCAATCTTTCATGTGACATCTATAAAACATTTTATACAAATTCTCTTTATATGCAGTTGCCATTGTTAATTTATAGTTTCGCTCCCATAGTTGCTGCCATTTATCTAGCTCTATCGATGTTCTGCCCCATCTTTGGATTCCCAGAGAATGTGACACACACCAACCTTCGCAAACACTGTTTAATTCCAAACAAACCCCTTTCAAGAATGCAGGCTTCCCGTGCAAAGGGTCCTTATCAAAGTTATTAAGAACAAAATCCGACAAAGGTTGGCAATCAGCCCAGAAAACCAGATATGAGAAGTCGCTCGCTCTCCAAGATGCTCTGTAGTAATGAGACGTTGTTTCTAGCAAGAAAGCACTAGCCGCGTGGGACTTAAATAGGCTAAGGGAGTGGCCAATTATCCTCAAGCCCTACTCTCGAGTAGACCTCCTCCTCCTCCTGAGTAGCTGCTCCTGCCTTTTGGCAGCCCTGCGTGCCTGAGCATTGAGGAGAGGCTCCTCCACTTCACTCTCTCCACTGGAAGGAGCCTCTAGAGGTTCTGAAGGCCCTGGCTGAGTCTCTGCCTCTGACATCACATCCTCTTCGGCCTCCTCGCTGTCCGACGTGTTGTCGGGATCAGCCACGATCTGCACAGGCCGCTGGCGGGCCACAACAATCGAGTATTGGATTGTTTGTGATCCAATGGATACCCACACAACTATCAAAACGTCCCTCACCACTCAACCCAATACAGCACAAACCGACACAAACCATGAAAAGAGATACACTACCATACATCAAGAATATCTCAGAAACCACCAACAGATTTCTACCAACCATACAGAATCAGCCTAGCACACAAGCCAACCAAGGCCATTCAAAACATCCTAAGCAGATCCAAAGATCCAACAACCCCAGAAGCAAAAACAGGAATCATCTACCACATACAATGTGAGGACTGTAACAATCACTATGCAGGACACCAAACACAGAAGACTGGCAGAACGCTAATCCATGAACACCAACTGGCATCAGAAGACATGATGAAAATTCTTTGATTTCACAACACAGGGACAGATTTAACCATAGTTTCAATTGGGAAAATGTGACAATCCTAGACCAGGCCAAGTTCAAAAATGCCAGGGAATTTCTAGCAGCCTGGCACTCTGACAAATCAGCCATCAATAGACACATAGATATTAACCAGATCTATAGACTATGCTATGGTGTTCCCAGTTGCAATGTATGGCTGTGAAAGTTGGACCATAAGAAAGGCTGAGCATCAAAGAATTGAGGCCTTTGAACTCTGGTGCTGTAGAAGACTCCTGTGGGTCCCTTGGACTGTAAGGTGATCCAACCAGTCAGTCCTAGAGGAGATCAACCCTGACTGCTCTTTAGAAGACCGGATCCTGAAGAGGAAACTCAAATACTTGGGCCACCTAATGAGAAGGAAGGACTCGCTGGAGAAGAGCCTAATGCTGGGGAAGATTGAGGGCAAAAGAGGAAGGGGATGGCAGAGAACGAGGTGGCTGGATGGAGTCACTGAAGCAGTCGGCATGAGCTTAAATGGATTCCAGAAGATGGTAGAGGACAGGAAGGCCTGGAGGAACATTGTCCATTGGGTCACAATGGGTCGGAAACGACTTTGCAACTAACAACAACAATAGACTATGCAAAAGAGACTATCAACCAGCCCAAAAGAGAACAAAAAGATTCAATCACCTCTCCTCCAGAAATCAGCATCCAAGTCAGCATAGATTAACTCCAAGGTCAACTTCAGACCAACGATCAAGTAAGCAATACCCCAATCAAGAAACTGCCAAAGATCCATCAGTAAACAGCCCAACCAAAGAATCCCTAAGACCGCCCCCACCCACACAGACAGAGAAGTCATCAGAATATAAACTGACAGCAAATATCCCTCCTTCCTAGCACTGATGATGTTATCTAGTTAGGGTAATGAAATGTCTGGGGGAAAAAAACAACAACCAAGCAAGCTCAGAGAACACAAAGGACCCCTCATTGTTTGTGATAGTTCTGCAACCTTCTGCCATATTTTTCAAGAGAGCCCCTAATGTAAGTCATGGAATCCAGAGAAACCAGCTGAAAGCTGCATTGGCAATTGGTAGAACAAGGAGACCATTCCTACTCTTTTTATGTACATTTACCATTGTACACAAATGGTGAGGAGGTGGAGAGGGTTGGTAGTTTTAAATTTCTGGGCATTTATATCTCGGAGGATCTCTCATGGACTATGAATGATAATATGCTTGTGAAGAAGGCACAGAAGAGGCTGAACTTCCTGAGAATGCTCAGGAAGATAAATCTATCTCAGCATCTACTTCTGTCCTACTATTGCAGCACTGTTGAGAGTGTCCTGACATACGGCATTCTTGCATGGTATGGGAGCAGCTCTGCAGCGGACAAAAAAGCTCTACAGAGAATCATTAAAACTGCCTAGAATATCATCAGGCTCCAGCTACCAGCCCTGGACGACATCTTCGAATCTCGCTGTTTGAGGAAGTTGCGTAACATTCTCAGAGACTCTTCCCATCCTGCTTACAATCTTTTTGGACTGTCGCCTTCTGGCAGAAGATACAGAACAATTAAAACTTGGACCACACGTTTTCTGAATAGTTTTTATCCCAGAGCTATAATTGCACTCAACCATGAACTCAAGGGCCATCATCAGTGAGCTGTTGGACAGCATTACTTGGTCTGCTGTGTGGATGTTTGGGTGGTTTAGGGGTGGGGAATTTGTGGTGGGTGGGGTCGTGTTTGGGGATTGTTATGTGTGTTAGACCTGATCTTTGAGTACTAAGTGAATTTTGTTGTGTGGGTATACTGTGTATACATGTACAATGACAATAAAGATGATGATGATGATAATAATAATCATGATTAATGTGGACAAGTGAAAAGGCTGAGAGTATCTCAAACTAGGCCTTGCAATGCAGCATGTTCATATCAGTGTAATATAGTATAATGTTATATACTGTACATATATGTATATGGGAGTGTGTGTTCGGTATTACTTATTTGAGTTTAAGGGGTTTTCTTTTATTTGAGTTTATTCTGAATTATTGAGATGTATTCTGTGTTTTTTTGGGGGGGGGCTGCATCAAGGGAGGCTTATCCAGTCTCATTGTACACATGTTATGCATTGACAATAAAGGTTTGATTTGGTTTGATTTATTTCAGCAGCATCTCCTTTCCCCTCATTTAATCTGAACGTTTAGCTGTCTCCGACATTTAACTAAGACGTTACTTTTGAAAATATCTGCCCAAAATGTGCAAGCACCCCTGGCAACGAGCAGTAGGATGAAGTCCTTTGAAGGCAACTTCAAATGGGCCACGAGAGACACAGAAGAAAGCAAGAGTTTGAGTTTTCTTAGTGATGCTTCCACCCAGTTCCTAAGGGAAGACTTGCTCCTCAGTTAGATAAAGAATTCTGTCAAAAACCACTCGGAAAGAGTGCCACTTCCCCAAGAGATAATCTCTGGTATTCTTGTCTCTTCACCCCACCTCCAAATGTTTGTTTTGACAAATCGGGTCTTTTCCTTTATCTCTCTTTTAAACAAGAGAAGGTTTTAAAAGCTTAGAGGCCTGAGCCCTCTGAGAATTCAAAACTTCAGTCTTTGGAACTTGCACTAAGTATATTTATCAAAGATTTATGACAAATCCCCTAGAACAAGGGAGAATGCTAAATACATTTCAAATAGACTGGAACTTAGCTAAATAACGATGGATCTATACCGCTCTGGTTCCTTCATAATAGATAGATGTCAACCAGAAAGAAGAAGAAGAAATAAAAATCCTTTTTTGACTCAGGATGAAAGTGATATTTCAAAAATTAGGCTGTACCGTAGCCAAAGATGTTTTCTCATCCCTTTGTTAGCAATTTCATTCCTTTTTTTTTTTTAACACTGGGGATCCTATCTTTGCAGTTGGGCATGATCCTCTTATTTGGAATGAATGGACTTGAGAGGGCAGAACTGGCACGACTCCAATAAAATATGACTTTTGAATAGACTCTGCCAGAATTGTAGTGTAGAGAAATTGTCTTCTCATATTTGTAAGCACCTGTTCAGATACAGAAATGTACAGTTTCATATTCTAGATATCAGCTTTTTTTCCCAATCTACTTTTTCAAACGAAAAAGTAAAAATCTCTAGAATGGAATGGAATCAAATTGAATAACTTTATTGTCACTTTAAATAATAATTAATCAGCATACATTCAAATGAGATACAATAGACAGACAAAATATATAGATATAATTGGATGGATGGATGATGGATGGATGGATAGATAGATAAATAGAAAAAATTCTTTATTGGCCAAGTGTGATTGGACACACTAAGAATTTGTCTTTGGTGCATATGATCTCAGTGTACATAAAAACAAAAGATACATTCATCAAGAATCATAAGGTACAACACTTAATGATAGTCATAGGGTACAATAAGCAATCGAATCATACTGGGAAACAATATAAATCGTAAGGATACAGCAAGAAGTTACAGTCATGCAATCATAAGTGGGAGGAGATGGGTAATAGGAATGATGAGAAGACTAATAGTAATAGTAATGCAGACTTAGTGAATAGTTTGACAGTGTTGAGGGAATTATTTGTGTAACAGAGTGATGGCGTTTGGGGAAAAACTGTTCTTGTGTCTAGTTGTTCTGGTGTGCAGTGCTCTACAGCGTCGTTTTGAGGGTAGGAGTTGAAACAATTTATGTTCAGGTTGCAAGGTGTCTGTAAGTATTTTCACAGCCCTCTTTTTGACTCGTGCATTATACAGGTCCTCAATGGAAGGCAGGTTGGTAGTAATTATTTTTTCTGCTGTTCTAATTATCCTCTGAAATCTATGTCTGTCTTGTTGGGTTGCAGAACCAAACCAGACAGTTAGGAGGTGCAGATGACAAACTCAATTCTTCCTCTGTAGCTCTCAAAGGGTCACCATCTCCAATATACACTACATATACTGTACATGTCAAAAAATTATGCAAATACCCAGATACACACACATATATGACCCAGAGAAACAACACAGTCCAGTTTGGATGTATACATATACATGGCGAAAAAAAAGAATCCTGCAAATTTACAGGACGGATGGCATAGGGAACAAAGCTGTTACAGGATCGGGTAGTCCTGCTAGAAATACTTCAAAACCTCCTTCAAGAGTGGAGCAACAGAAACAGACCGTCAAGTGAACATGTGGGGTCTCTAACAATGCTTTGAGCTCTAAGCACACGGAGCTAATAAACAGAATCCTGAATAACGGGAAGCGAGCTTCCTATAATCTTCTCAGCTGTCCTTACCACTCTCTGTATGGACTTTCTATCTGAGGCACTGCCACTGTCTGGTCCACTATGTAATTTTAAAGTCTCCGTGGGGGAGGGGGGAGGGAATAACTGATATTTCTGTGCCCCCATTTTGATTGATTAAGTGCCATCAAATTAGTGAAGGTGACCACATAGATGTTTTCTTTGATGATCTGTCCCTATCCTGGTCTTTCAATGCTCCACCCATGGCCACTGTGATTGAATCCATCCACCTCGCTACTTGTTGTCCTCTTTCCTTTCACTTTTCCCAGCATTAGAGCCTTCCCCCAGAGAGATCTCTAAAGATTCTCAGTCACCCAGGTTGTCCCAAAGGTGCTTTTTCAGGAGGCAACTGGACTTTTGGTGCAGTATACAGGTATACAGATATACTGTTTACCTGTATACAGGTATACTGTATACAGGTATACTGTATACTTGTATACAGGTATACTGTATACTGCACCAAAAAGCTAGAGAAGCTTTTCCTGGCCCTGAGATTATGGGCGGTATTTTTATTAGACTCCAAGATGATATTTTATAAATGCTTAGCTCAAGGGAAATAGATTTATTATTTTTGGTTTTATGTGAGCCTGAAATCTAAATTTAGCATGCTTTAGTTCACAGGTGTCAAACTCATGGCGTTATGTTGCCATCATATGACATATTGTGACTTGTTTCCGCTTCGCGGAGCTGGGGTGGGCGTGGCCTGCGTGTGACGCATCCGGCCCACCGGCCACCAGTTTGCCACCCCTGCATTAGTTGAACGGCTGGTTGTTGGGGTTTTTTTCCTTTCCTTGCAAAGAAAGGGTGCCATTATTCCCACCCCAAACCAAATATTTTTGATATTTCTCATTTAGAATAAGTTGGCTTCGTCTTCATTTATGAGGGAGAAAACCCAGCATTGGTCTGTTTTAGTATTGTTAAGATTGGATCTGGAGTAGATTAAGCCAAGATTGCATCTCTGGCCAGGATACGGCCTCCTTCAATCCATGCAAATTTACCGAGAGCGTGGAATGGGAAAGATTAGGTCATTGCAAACAATCTGGGTCCTGATCCAGAGCAATGTTCATGTTTGTTGGGAGAGGCAGACTATCTCACGGCTGACCCATTCTGTTCCATTTCCCTTTGGCTTTCTTCTTGGGATTTACCACTAAGATCCTAAAGGGTGCAGAAAGAGAAGCGTGCCAAATATGTCCAGTCGCGTTGTGTGATTGTCCAAGTAGCAAGCCTCTCTCTGACATCTCTGGAGGCTTGTTAGTCATGATGTCTGAGGCATTTTTTCCCCTCAGCTTTGGGCAGGCGGCCCGCCAAGGAATCTCCAGAGACACACTTGAAACTTGCGTGGTCACTTACGCGTCACGTGGCATGGAAGCAAACTTGCGGTTAACGTCGCCCTCCTGGGATTGTGGAGGTCCAGAGTTGAAAATAATGATCTTCCATAAACACAACACAGCAACTGCTTTGATTAAGAAAACATGTGTGTCGTCTCCCAAGTGAAAGCAGATGGACCTCAAAGGGCCGTGATAAATGTGATCGGTTTGGAGTCAACCCAACCAAAGGGCTCGACTCGGGAGGATTGAACCAGCTCTCCGCTCTTTAGAGAAGAAGAAGAAGTTTTAGTAAGAATAACTTTAATAATAATAATACGACTGTTACGTATAAGCTGGGTTAACAAAATCACAAATGAGGAGGGGATAAGCCACCCGGGAAAGCAAAGAGAAATAATCAAAGCCATTAAAAAGCAAAAGTTAGAATATTTTGGACATGTGATGCGACATCCAGAAAAATACAAGCCGAGGTGGCGCAGTGGTTACAATGCTGTACTGCAGCTACTTCAGCTGACTGCTAGTTCAGCAGATCAAATCTCACCGGCTCAAGGTTGACTCAGCCTTCCATCCTTCCGGGTGGGTAAAATGAGGACCCAGATTGTTGGGGGCAATGTGCTATTTAGTATACTGTCGATTGTTGTAAGTCACCCAGAGTCCTCGGAGAGTGGGCGGCATAGAAATATGATTAATAAAAAAAATAAATACGGCATCCTTCACTTAATCCTCCAGGGAAAGATTGAAGGCAAATGAGGTCCAGGCAGAAGAAGAACATCATGGCTTCAAAACCTAAGGGACCGGTTTGGATAAAACTCAGCAGTACTTTTTCATGTGGCTGTTGACAAAAATGGGATTGCCAACCTGATCTCCAATGTCCGATGACGGATATGGCACAAGAAGAAGAAGAAGAAAGAATAAGTTTGTTTTTTGTAACTGGGAATCCTCCAAGCACACAACACATGTGCTTGTTGCCAACCTTTGGTTAACAAGGATGCACGCAGTAATTAAACTATTCTGCTATAAACATCGGAAGCATCAAGCACCTACAGGTAAGTCCTTGACTTACAACATTTCATTTAGTGACCGTTCCAGTTACAACGGCACTTGAAAAAAGTGACTTAGGACCGTTTTCCACACTTACGACCCCCATGGGCACGTGATCAAAATTCAGATGCTAGGCAACTGACTCACATTTACGATGGTTAGAGTGTCCCAGAGTCACATTATCCTCTTTTGTGACCGTCAGACAAATAAATCCAATGGGGGAAGCCAGATTCACTTAACAACCGTTCGACTAATTTAACAACTGCAGGGATTCACTTAACAACTGTGGCAAGAAAGGTCTCAAAGTGGGGCAAAATTCACTTAAATGTCTCACTCGGCAACATACGTTTTGGGCTCAGTTGTGGTTGTAGGTCGAGGACTACCTGTAGTTCATTGTGACCCATCATTTTCCCCCCAAAACCCCACCTCAAACATGAAGAGTATCCTTAGGTCACTAATTTTAACAAATAGAAGTACTTCGCTGAGGGTATAACTTGATTTTATTTATATGTGCATCGATGTTTAGTGTAGAGTAGAGTAAAGTAGAGTAGAGTAGAACAGAACAGAATAGTAGAGTAGAGTAGAGTAGAGTAGGGTAGAGTAGAGTAGAGTGGAGTAGAATAGAATTAGAGTAGAGTAGAGTGGAGTAGAATAGAATTAGAGTAGAGTAGAGTAGAGTAGAGTAGAGTAGAGTAGAGTAGAGTAGAGTAGAGTAGAGTAGAGTAGAGTAGAGTAGAGAAGAGAAGAGAAGAGAAGAGAAGAGAAGAGAAGAGAAGAGAAGAGAAGAGAAGAGAAGAGAAGAGAAGAGAAGAGAAGAGAAGAAGAGAATTCTTCATTGGCCAAGTGTGATTGGACACACAAGGAATTTGTCTTTGGTGCATAAGCTCTCAGGGTACATAAAATATATATATATTCATCAAGAATTATAAGATACAACACTTAATGATAGTCATAGGTTACTAATAAGCAATCAAATCATACTAGGAAATAAAACAATATATATTGTAAAGATACAAGCAACATGGTTATAGTCATAAGTGGGAAGAGATAAGTACTAGTAAGGATGAGAAGAAGAATAGTAATACAGTCTTAGTAGTTAATTTGACAGTAGTGGGAATTAGTTGTTTAGCAGAGTGATGGCATTTGGGGAAGAAACTCTCCTTGTGTCTTCTTGTTCTGGTGTGCAGAGCCCTATAGCATTGTATATTGTTGTTATCTACATGGATTTCTGTGAATTTATCAAATCCGTGTGTGTGTGTGTGTGTGTGTGTGTGTGTGTGTGTGTGTGTGTGTGTGTGTGTGTGTGTGAGAGAGAGAGAGAGAGAGAGAGAGAGAGAGAGAGAGAGAGAGAAGGGGAAGAAGGGAGAGAAAGAGAGTCGTGTGCCAAGGTGAATAGAATAGATGATCTACCATTATGGTGAAATTTATGAATTTCCTAAGCTGGGATGAGCATTTTACTGTGACATTTTCCAACCACCTTTGTTGACTGGTTGTAAAGGACCGGGACATTTCCATCCTTGCCTGTCATCTACTAGTGGGCATTAATTCAATTCAATTCAACTGTGGTCTTAGCAGCTGAAGGAAAAGAGTCAGTAGAAGAAGAGCTGAGCTCTTGGCCCGAGTTCTGGGCCTCCAAGCCGTTCAACTATTGCCTGCAAACACAGGGATAAAAAGTAAGGCATATATATATTTCTCATCAGTGCATGGGCTCTAGAATTTCTATACTTAAAAGAACAGACAATTATCCACCCAAATTTTCAAGCCTTGAAAAGAAACTCCAGAGCCTGGACTAAGCCCACTTTGAGTGTGGAGGCTTCATGATAACGACAAGAAGCAAATCCGGTTTGTATGTTGTTTGTCTCAATTTATAGGGCTGCCCATCTCAGATTCAGACTCTCAGTGGCTTACAACAGTGGTTAATACCATCAGTCCAGGATTTTCCCCCAAAGGGAAAGATATGTGTTGACATCAATGTGTTGTCCCACGCGTGCGCATGCACACACACACACAACTGTGGTTTAGTGGATTTATTAGCATCCCCCCACAAGGGAATAGGCGGAGTGGTGCGGTGGCCCAGAGGTGGAGTTCTCGCCTCACAATCAGGAGGCTGTGAGTTCAATCCTAGGTAGAGGCATATATTTCTCTCTCTCGGCACAGCGATCTTCTGGACAAAACTCCGCATTGGCGTCAGGAAGGGCATCCGGCCAGTAAACACTCGGCTAGCTCCATTCAGTTGCCCAGACTCCACCCTGCAAGGGATTATGGGGTGGTTAAAAGAAGATGATTAATATTCCCCCGCAACTCCACCAAAAACCCAGAACTGTTCCAATTAAATCCAGCCACAAGCAGACCAATGCTAGTCCACGGATCAATGGCCAATGAGTCCACAAGGCACTTGAAAATTAAATCCACAATACAAGTGGGGAATGCAGGAGACCTCTTCCCAGTTTACATTCCTGAGAAATGGGGAAATTGAGGGAGGGAGGGAGGGAGTTGGGAGCTGTGGGTGGAAGGGCAGATTTATGGAAACTTGGAGTCTTCCCCCCTAGGAAATCCTCCATCTGCCAGAGAGACAGATTTATGAGTATCGATTCAGTGCCAGGGAAGGCAAAGTCTGTCAACCTACAGATGTGTTGTAATAATAGAGGAAACCCTCTTTGACAGGGTCACGATCTAGGAAAAGGCTTCAAAAAAGAGAGAGACAAGAGAGAATTGTGCAAAGTTCCTCCTCCTGGCTGGCTGCTTTTCAGACAACACATAAGCACCACTTTCGACTTGTCACAAGGGATCCCCCAGCCCTGATCCAATCCAGGTTGGACCATCAGTTAGAGCCTTCTTAAAGTCATTAGGTTCTCTTCTACTGGGATTTCCCTATAACCATAATTTAATAGTAACAGAGTTGGAAGGGACCTTGGAGGTCATCTAGTCCAACCTCCTACTCACGCAGGAGACCTGTACTCGGGATTCGAACCGCCAAACTGCCAATCTTTCTGATCGACAAGCTCAGTGTCACCTGGACACTGGGTCACCTAGACTCAGTTAGACACCTGCATGGCCACTTATGCCTTTGCTGTTTGTGGGTCAACTCCACTATTTTTTTATAATAAAGGTAGAATCATCCTCCATTATCTAATCTAATACAATACAATTTTAGGACTCTGCTTTCAGGATTCTTTAACCTATGATGCATTAAAACACAATAATATAATGTCCTCTGGATTTAATACGTTGATTTGTTTGACCCATTTATATAGAGACCCAGGAATTCCTTTCAATCATATGGGTTTCTATTTGCAGTCAAGACATAGTAAATCTTCAGATACAACAGCTTCCTAGTCACACAGCTCTCCTAAGTCTCACTCAGGACCTTTATTGCCTCACTCATATAGCTCTTTATAGGGACGCGGTGGCTCAGTGGCTAAGATGCTGAGCTTGTCGATCGAAAGGTCGGCAGTTCAGCGGTTCGAATCCCTAGCTCTGCATAACGGGGTGAGCTCCCGTTAATTGTCCCAGTTTCTGCCAACCTAGCAGTTCGAAAGCACATAAAAAAGGTTGGCAGTTCGAATCCCTAGTGCCGTGTAACGGGGTGAGTTCCCGTTACTTATCCCAGCTTCTGCCAACCTAGCAGTTCGAAAGCACATAAAAAATGCAAGTAGAAAAATAGGGACCACCTTTGGTGGGAAGGTAACAGCATTCCATGCGCCTTTGGCATTTAGTCATGCCGGCCACATGACCACGGAGATGTCTTTGGACAGCGCTGGCTCTTCGGCTTTGAAACAGAGATGAGCACCGCCCCCTAGAGTCGGGAACGACTAGCACATATGTGCGAGGGGAACCTTTACCTTTAACATAGCTCTTGACAGAGTTTTCATGGATGGCAATTGACCAGTTCTTGGCTTCCTATGCATGTTTTAATGAGCTTGGGTTTGGAAATGGAGGTTGGCTTTTTTTCACTTGTTGCATTTATTTATTTTCCTCGAGAAGTTCAAAGTGTTATGTCCTTATAAGGACATCCGCCTGGGATTGGCTGAAGATCCTTTCGGCGGGAGATTTGAATCCCTGTCAGTGGGCGGTGCGTCTGCCGGAGCAAATATAAGGAGAGCTCCGGCAGCGCAAAGCCAGTTCAGTTCTCGTTAATAAACGTTGTTACTTGAACTCTGCTGGTCACTACTTCTTTCCTGCGCCGATTTAACACAAAGCAATGTACAAAGTACACCTGTGGGAATCTGGGGAGGTGGGGGAAGAGTATAAGGGGCAAAGCATGCAATTTGGTGTTATCACACAATGATGCCAATTACATACTTTGTATTTATTCTTGTGGTATGATGGCTTCGGTAGCATCATTGCAACTTCCACAGGATGCCTAGAAGGTTGCCCTCTCTGATTTTATCCGCACACAAATCCCGAGAGGAGGGCTGCCTCATCGTTTGTACTGACTACTTCAGCTTCAACTGCAACAATGCACGAGCAAATAATAGATACAAACTCAAGGTAAACCGCTCCAAACTCGATTGCAGAAAATACGATTTCAGTTAACAGAGTGGTCAATGCCTGGAATGCACTACCTGACTCTGTAGTTTCTTCCCCAAACCCCCAAAACGTTAACTTTAAACTGTCTACTGTTGACCTCACCCCATTCCTAAGAGATCTGTAAGGGGCGTGCATAAGTGCACCAGCGTGCCTACCGTCCCTGTCCTAATATTCCTTTTTACTTACTCTTTTCACGTATTCCAATTACGTTTATACTTTTACCTGTTATCTTATATATGCTTGACAAATAAACTTATGATTATGATTATGACTGCCGTACATCTTTGATCTTGAGATCTTGCTGTATCATTTTTTTAAAAATTTGATTTATATGCCACCCTTCTCCGGAGATTCAGGACGGCTTACAATGGGTTAAGCAGTAGCCTTCATACTTTTGTATATTTATACAAAGTCAGCTTATTGCCCCCACAAACTGGGTCCTCAATTTACCCACCTTAGAAAGGATGGAAGGCTGAGTTGACCTTGAGCCTGGCTAGGATTGAACTCACAGAAATTGGAGGCAGCTGGATGTTAATTGCTGCCTTTAGTAGGAGGCATTAGCCCCCAACGCTACTCAGGCTCTCTATTTGCCAAGTAAGTTGAGCTTATTCCAGCAAAACTAAAAGTCTCTTTTGCATATGTAGGGAGAATCCTCCCTTTTAATATAAGAAAGACCCTATATTAGCAAAAAATGCCCCCCCTCCCCGGGAAGGAAAAAGGCTTCCTTGAAGTAAAATCACTCAAATGTCAGGCCCCTGTAAATGGATGTTTAGTTTCACAAACTGTTCCATTCATAAACAAAAGGCCTTCAGCTACAGCCTCCACAGAAAGGTGGAATTGATCAGATTAAAAAGCAGAGCGAGAAAAGACCCCTAAAAAAAAATCTACATTTCCCCACCCAGCTCCAAGGACAGGGCATGATTTCTCAACCACAATAGGAGTCAGACAAAATACCTTATGCAACACCATACCTTATGCAACAAAATACCTTATGCAACACAATACCTTATGCAACAAAATACCTTATGCCACCTGACTCGAAATTTTGGGCTTAGACAATTTAGAATTTCGCCGTCTTCAGTCTGACCTAAGCATACATCTGCTACAATGTCCTACCAGCCAATGAATACTTCAGGCTCAACCAAAACAATACAAGAGCACACAATAGATACAAGCTCATGGTAAATCGATCCAAACTAGACTGCAGAAAATACAACTTCAGCAACAGAGTGGTCAATGCCTGGAATGCACTACCTGACTCTGTGGTTTCTTCCCCCAAACCCCCAAAACTTTAACCTTAGACTGTCTACTTTTGACCTCACCCCATTCCTAAGAGGCCTGTAAGGGGAGTGCATAAGCGCATCAGTGTGCCTACCATCCTTGTCCTAATGTTTTCTTTTATTTGTATCCGTTTCATGTATTTATAATTATGTTTACACTTGTATCTGTCATAAAATACATGCTTGATTAAATAAACAAACAAACAAACAAACAAGCAAACAAATAAATAAATAAGAGTATTAAAAGTGCACACTCTAGCACAGATTAAAGGACATTTCACAACGAAGCTGGGCCTCTAAATCACAAACCCCTAGAGCCACATAAAACTCATCCACTCACCAGATTGTTTTGTCACCTACCCCAGAACTGATTGCTGTGTCACGTTGCTTCTGATTCCTACATAAATGGAGACCTCCTTTCCAGCTGCAGCTTGCCTCCAAAATCATTTCTCCTGTATCTTTCTCCCGGCTTGGGACCGGACCAGATTTTACTTCTAACAATGGTTTATGTCTGGAGTTGAGGCACTCCACTTCTGATTCCATGTTAGTTACCAACGATATGCTTCTGTTATTGTGGCCATTATGGTAATTGCTGAAGGATGGATTAGAACCAGGGGTGGGTTCTACTGACCTTTACTACCGGTTCGCATTGCATGCACGTCCTCTTCTGCGCATGCGCAGATCACCTATGATGACGTCCAGGTCAGTGGGCAGAGCCTCCCTCCAGTTTTACTACCGATTCTTGCAAACCGGTCCAAACCGGGAATAACCCACGCCTCATTACAACACATCACTGAATTCTTTCATAATAGCTAATTACATTGCAGCTTTGCATAATTTGTACTTAGATCATATTGTAGCAGATGCATTTGTTGACAATTTGGCTTTATTTTATGCTGGATTTTTGCAGCAATTACACTTTTGCTGGTTGTCATACAATAACAGCTTTGTCATGCTATCTGTTCACAGGTTCATTGAAAATGCCTGTGACTAACATCAAAAAGACAGCCAATTTGGTGTGTAGTAGTGCTAAGGCATCAGACTAGGTGATTGTGAGTTCTAGTCCTATCTAGAATTATAGCGCACATAGAGGAAGCAATGGGAAACTACTTCTAAAACAACACCTTGCCAAGAAAGCTGTACAAACTTGTACAATCTCCAATAATCTGATGCATTGGAATGGAAGGGGGGAGGGAATAAAGGATTACCATTTATTAATAATACAGATTCCCTAATGGTCAATCAATTTTGGTTTAATAGCAAGTTCATTATAGAAGCCATGATGAATAATGCAAAATGCAGCGTTGTTGATAGCAAACTGGATTCTGTTTTGTCCTGACCCTCTGCCAATTCCTCAGCTGCAAAATTATAGTACTTATCCATCTTCATAAAGGATTCCTTCTCAAAATATTATTAAACAGCAGGGAAGGAATGCAGCACAATAGTGTTGTTAGGAGGCAAATCTGACCAATTTCCTCTGGGGAATTTCTCACACACTTTCAAACATCTTGTATTGCTGGGTTCAATAAACAACATAAGCCTTTGGATATGATTTTACTCTAATACAGCATGGACTTCATGTTCTCCATTAAATTCTTTTTTTTTTAAACTGCTTAATCTCCAAACCTGGATTTTAGAAACAGTGAGAAACTGTGTGCACTCCATAGGTATGAGTGGCTATAAATCAAACAGCCTTCCTCTCCATTTTGCCATCAACCTCTGCTTGGGAAAAGCCAGTCCACTATTTTTTTTTATTTTTATTTATATTTATATGCCGCCCTTCTCCGGAGACTCAGGGCGGCTTAAAATGCGTTAAGCAATAGCCTTCATACTTTTGTATATTTATACAAAGTCAGCTTATTGCCCCCACAAACTGGGTCCTCAATTTACCCACCTTAGAAAGGATGGAAGGCTGAGTCGACCTTGAGCCTGCCTGGGATTGAACTCACAGAAATTACAGGCAGCTGGTGTTAATTGCTGCCTTTAGTAGGAGGCATTAGCCCCCTACGCTACACAGGCTCCTCATTTCAACAAGGCAGATACCTAAGGGAGCAATGATATGGAGTAGTAGAAGAATGGAGAAATGATGGAGAACAGGCCTAAGACGAGGAAACCCAAACTCATTGATAGCCTCAAATTGCAATTAACAAGGGCATACAGTATATTCAATTTTGCAGCTACTAAGATTGTTGGACGAGCAGGCACAAAAACAGCCAGGGAAGTGATTGGAGCCTGGGAAACAGGCCCCTTGTCAATCAACAGGAGGGCTGATTTACCTCCAGCTTGTCAAGTACTTAGGAGGTGGGGGGGTGGGGTTGGCAGCCCAAGGAAACAACAGCCAATGCCTTAATAGGCAGCCATCAAGAGTCCAATCAACATCTAAAAAGCTACACACAACAGAAATGGACCAGCTGAATCTGGAACTCAAAGACAAGGGTGAAAGGGAATATCATGAAATCTGGAATAAAATGTATCACTGGTTAGAGAGGAGGAGAAATGTCAGGATAGAGAAATACGGAGAAATTGAAAGTTGGAGAATTATGTTAGTATTAGGAAGAGGTCGGAATTGTATTGGTATTTAATCTAATTTCTGCAAGCGAAGAGATTTACGTAGCTGGATTTTGATAGATTGTACAAAGGTATATATGAAATATGAATTGTAGCTGTTATAAGGAAAATGTGATGGAAATGTTGGAACCAGAAAAGTCGCACTATGTCCAATGTTTTTCATTGTATTGTAATACAATTGTATTAAAATTGTATTAATTGTAATAAAAACTTTTTTTTTAAAAAAAAAAAGCTACACACAACAATCCCCATATAAATACAGTACACAGAACATCACAAAGCACACAGAGAATTTCCCTGTTAATGGACTCCAGCATAGTGTTGTGGTTCGGACAGCGATGAGGCTGAGGGAGAACATGGACCAGTCCTGGAGGCTGGGGAAGGCCCGGATGAGGGCTCTGCATCAGAGGCAGAGAGGGGGCCAGGGCCATCGGGAAGTGATGTGCGGACTCCGGAGCCTTCAGAGGCTGACAGCAGAGAGGCAGAGGAACAGGAGGAGCCTGTTCCTAGTGCACATATGAGAAGAGCTGCCAGAAGGCAGGAGCAGATAAAGTAGAGAGGATAACTCGGGAGTAGGGCCAAGAGATGATTGGCCCCTCCCATAAGGCTTAAAAGACCAGCAACGGCTCTTGGCCTCTTTGTCGGAAAACAACGTTGATAAACTTGGTTCTCATTTTGCTCGGCGTCCTCTGCTTCTGAACTTTTGCCAAGAGAAGTCTTTGGCGGTTTGCCTAATTATACCAAGGTTGGTGATAAGACTTTATGAAGACTTTGTTTGATTTAGTTTGGACTACGCTGAGAATGAGTTAATTCTCAGCTGTTCTAATAAAGTCTGTCAGTTTTCGAACTGTTTGCGTTTAATACTATCTACTTGCATCTGGGTCACAACACATAAGTCTGATACTTGGAAGACAAAAAAAACCTCTGGTTCTGATGACCGAACCAGATTGGATCTTCCTGGACTAAATATTATAATGTTATGGTTTTGCTATTTTGAAATATGGTCAGAATTACCTGGCAGTCTAATTTGTATATATAGAATTGGGATGAGATTTTGAGGTCTGTTTTGAAGGCGAAAGGTGGCCACACCAATTACTGATTTGATTTCGATTTCTCTTCATTTACTTCCCGTTTTGTTACTCGATAAAAAATAAACTACGAACACTTCAATTTCTGAAAGCATTCTTCATTTACAGCGACGTTTGAGTAACTGCCGAACACTTTTGCACAGTATTATACACCAACAGCATTTCACAGGAATACACACAAGAGCAAGGACACTCATAAGATTAGAGGTGCCTTCAACAAACTTTTTCTCCAGCGTGATATTTGTCCTCCTCAGCCCAGCAATTTCTCTCTGGATTCTACATAGTAGAACTCATAAGAAACTCTTTGCACAGAAGAATTGATGGACACAAGTTTCACAATTAAGACTCAAAACAAGGGCAAAGAAATAAAAAGTAAGAGAAAACCTCTCAGGGACCTCGAAGTGGCTGGTTTAGAAAAGGCATTGCTTTAACAATTCCATCCAGGGAGAAATTGTTGACATAATGCATTTCGTGCGACCTCCGAAGATCTCAACAAATACATTGGGCTGCTAACACATCACAACTGTTAATTGATAAGGCACTTGTGATCACAATCACATGCAGTGTGCAATTGCATAACCAATGGGTCTCCCTTTCCTGCAGTGGTGAAAACCATTTTTTTTACTACTGGTTCTGTGGGCGCGTGGCTTGGTGGGCATGGCAGGGGAAGGATACTGCAATATCTCCATTCCTACCCCACTTCAGGGGAAGGATATGGCAAAATCTCCATTCCCTCCCCACTCCAGGGGATGAATACTGCAAAATCCCCATTCCCTCCCCACTCCAGGAGAAGGATACTGCAAAATCCCCATTCCCTCCCCACTCTTGGGGGAAGGATACTGCAAAATCCCCATTCCCACCCCACCCTGGGGCCCGTCAGAGGCGGTATTTGCTGATTCTCCAAACTTTTTAAAATTTCCATTCCCAGTTCTCCAGAACCTGTCAGAACCTTCTAGATTTGACCCCTGCTTTCCCCCCTCCCCTACCCACATTCCCTTTCCACTTGACTTCATTTGATATCCTACATCAATGATGGCTAACCTTTTTGCCGTCGTGTGCCAAAAGCAGGGGGAGAATGGGGGGTAGCGGGTGCGGGTGCCCACATCCATAATTCAATGCACTCCGCCCTCCCGCGCATATGCATGTGACCCCCCCCACTTCCCCCTGCTTTTGGCATGCGATGGCACAGTGAGTCCAGTAGGCCCGTTTTTCCCCCTCCCCAGGCTTCAGAGGCTTTCTAGGAGCCTGGGGAGGGCAAAAACAGTCTTCCCCATCCTCCTGGAGGCTTTCTGGAGGCCAGAAACAGCCAGTTTCCCAACTTCCGGTGGAACCAGAAAGCCTGAAAATCAGTTAGCCGGTGTGTTCATGCGTGCTGGAGCTCAGCTAGAGCAACACTGGCGTGCCCACCAATATGGCCCCACGTGCCACCTGTGGCATCCGTGCCAGAGGTTCGCCATTGTCACAGGTAAATGTTCTCCCTGGGCACCCTCCACAGTGTATGCTGGCAAGTCAGAAGTTAATCATTCCAAACAAACCTAATCCCTACTATCTCCCCCTCCCATTACCTGTAACTCCGCCTCCTGGGTATTTAAGGTCTTCTCCTGTTGTTACCACCATTGTTCCTGATGATACCTGTAATGAAACAGACATGGATCAATACTTACTTACGGGACCGCCTTCTGCCACCTATTGCCTCCCACAGAGAGGGCCTCCTCAGGGTGGGACCGCCTTCTGCCACCTATTGCCTCCCACCGGCCGGTTCGCTCCCACAGAGAGGGCCTCCTCAGGGTGCCGTCAGCCAGACAGTGCCGGCTGGCGACCCCCAGGGGGAGAGTGTTCTCTGTGGTAGCTCCCACCCTCTGGAACGATCTTCCTCCAGATCTGAGAACAATCGCTGACCTCCGGACTTTTCGTCAGGCTCTGAAGACTTATCTCTTCCAACTCGCCGGACTTGCCTGATCCCTTCTACTTTTTAAACTTTATAGAGTTTTAGAGTTTTATTGGTTTTACATTTTCAGCCTAAATTTATATTGGTTTTAGTACGTTTTTAACTTTTTTGTATTGGTTTTTTAAATTGGCTGTTCACCGCCCTCAGTCCGGTAGGAGAAGGGCGGTATAGAAATCTAATTAATTAATAAATAAATAAATAATAAATAAATAATAAAGAACTGCTTCTGATAATTAAACCTGTGTGTCTTCGTATGTTATTGGGCCCCAAATCGATCCAAGTTAACAGCCATCACGGTCCTACATCATTCTGCATTTGATGAGGTGAGTTGCAGCTCATGAACACCTTTTACGCCTTTTAATCAAATTCGTTAGCCAGAAAAGATGCTACTAGCCTCTAGATGTTTGCCATCATAAAACTGACCCAGCTCCCTCACAATTAACCACGGCACAAATACTTCTATGATTCATATTGAAAGAGGCAGGGACCCATGCATAGGATCAGGTATCACGAAGAAAACTAGAAGTGCTGACAGTCTCTATAAATTTAGAGCCAGGTAGAGCAGGCACTCTCCAATGTATTATAATCGTTGGGCAGGAACTGTTTAAACAGCTCCCTCTAGCCATGGGAGCCGTTTCCCGGAGCAGAGAAAAGACGAAATCATATGATTGACATTTGTGTGGGAGTTCAGACTAAAGCTATGGGGACTATCCTTTTCTGCTTCCTTGTTGACCTGAGATCTAAATACTTTTATCCTGTTCTAGCATTTTCCTTGTGTGTATTTTCTGTTTCTGTTACCTGTTTTCTGTTGTGTGTATGTATGGTAGCAATGCCACTTAACTGCCCCAGTTTTCTGAACATAAAGGGGGCAGACGGTCCATGCCTTCTGTAAAGCAGGGGTAGACAACTATGGCCCCTTTACAACCTGTGGACTTCAACTCCCAGAATTCCTGAGCCAGCACTAATGGCTGAGGAATTCTGGGAGTTGAAGTCCGCAGGTCATAACGTCCACAGAACTACTGGCTGAGGAATTCTGGGAGTTGAAGTCCGCAGGTCATAAAGTCCACAGCACTACTGGCTAAGGAATTCTGGGAGTTGAAGTCCTCAGGTCGTAATGTCCACAGCACTACTGGCTGAGGAATTCTGGGAGTTGAAGTCCACAGGTTGGTCCACAGCACTATTGGCTGAGGAATTCTGGGAGTTGAAGTCTGCAGGTTGTAAAGTCCACAGCACTACTGGCTGAGGAATTCTGGCAGTTGAAGTCTGCAGGTTGTAAAGTCCACAGCACTATTGGCTGAGGAATTCTGGGAGTTGAAGTCTGCAGGTTGTAAAGTCCACAGCACTACTGGCTCAGGAATTCTGGGAGTTGAAGTCCGCAGGTCGTAAAGGGGACATAGTAGCCCACACTTGCTGTAAAAGAATGTTGTTCCTAAAAATAATAGAGAATAACATCTGCTTTTCTCATCAATATCACATTTCCCCCTCCCCCTCCTCTTTGGATGTGCTCCAGTTTGCTTTTCAGGGGAGAGACATCCATCAGTGAGAGCTGATGCTTCAGAGCCCAGCAAATAATTTTGAGGCACAAGACATAAGAGGAGATTTGTTGAATTAGACCAGATCCAACTTAACCTAACACCAAGGGAAAACCTCGGAGAAACACACCGAGGACTAAGTTAAACATGAACCAAGTTATACATAATTTTAAAAGTACATTTTATATGCTGAAGAATGCTAAATATTAAAAATTATATATATTTTCATATATGTGTGAAAATATATGTAATATATGTATATATTTAAAAGAGACATTATTTCTATTATTTCAAAATGTCAAGAAATTTTAGATCTCTGCTATTTTTTGAGATTCTAGGGAAAAGATAGGGTATACATCTTAACAATTTTTTTTTTAAAAAAAGAATTTGTTCAGGCATAAAAAAGAAGATTTGATAGAAATCAAATATAGAAATCAAATAGATCTTTAGGTTTTGAGAAGCCTTTGTTGGCTACACATATACTACTGGACTATTTTGTAACCTATTCATGTATCTCAGGGGTGGTAACTATGGCCCCATTACAACCTGTGGACTTCAAGTCCTAGAATTCCTGAGTGAGCATGGCTGACTCCGGAATTTTGGAAGTTGAAGTCCACAGCTTGTAAAGGGACATATTTACATATGCCCACCCCTGATGTCTCTCTCTGTCTCTCATCAATCTATCTATCTATCTATCCATCCATCTATCATTTACTATCACCTATCCATCTATCTACAGTATCTATCTACAGTATCTATCCACAGTATCTATCTATCTATCTATCTATCTATCTATCTATCTATCTATCTATCTATCTATCTATCTATCTATCTATCTCTATCTATCTATCTATCTATCTATCTATCTATCTATCTATCTATCTATCTATCTATCTATCTATCATTTATCTATCTATCATCTATCCATCCATTATCTCTCTATCTATCATCTATCCATCTATCGATCCACAGTATCTATCTATTTATCTATCTATCTATCTACCTACCTACCTACCTACCTACCTACCTACCTACCTATCATTTATCTATCACCTATCCATCCATCATCTATCATCTATCCATCTATCTATCCACAATATCTATCTATCTATCTATCTATCTATCTATCTATCTATCTATCTATCTATCTATCTATCTATCTATCTATCTATCTATCTATCTATCTATCTATCTATCTATCTTTTATCTATTTATCATCTATCCATCCATTATCTCTCTATCTATCATCTATCCATCTATCTATCCACAGTATCTATCTACAGTATCTTTCTATCTATCTATCCATCCATCCATCCATCTATAGTATCTATCCACAGTATCTATCCACAGTATCTATCTATCTATCTATCTATCTATCTATCTATCTATCTATCTATCTATCTATCTATCTATCTATCTCTATCTATCTCTATCTATCTACCTATCTATCTATCATTTATCTATCTATCACCTATCAATCCATCATCCATCATCTATCCATCTATCTATCCACAATATCTATCTATTTATCTATCTATCCACAATATCTATCTATCTATCTATCTATCTATCTATCTATCTATCTATCTATCTATCTATCTATCTATCTATCTATCTATCTATCTATCTATCTATCTATCTTTTATCTATTTATCCTCTATCCATCCATTATCTCTCTATCTATCATCTATCCATCTATCTATCCACAGTATCTATCTACAGTATCTTTCTATCTATCTATCCATCCATCCATCCATCTATAGTATCTATCCACAGTATCTATCCACAGTATCTATCTATCTGTCTGTCTATC
This sequence comes from Coluber constrictor foxii, assembly GCA_038048745.1. Classification (NCBI taxonomy): domain Eukaryota; kingdom Metazoa; phylum Chordata; class Lepidosauria; order Squamata; family Colubridae; genus Coluber; species Coluber constrictor. The sequence goes on from CM075965.1 coordinate 70,500,665, forward strand.
TATCTATCTATCTATCTATCTATCTATCTATCTATCTATCTATCTATCTATCTCTATCTATCTATATCTATCTACCTATCTATCTATCATTTATCTATCTATCACCTATCAATCCATCATCCATCATCTATCCATCTATCTATCCACAATATCTATCTATTTATCTATCTATCCACAATATCTATCTATCTATCTATCTATCTATCTATCTATCTATCTATCTATCTATCTATCTATCTATCTATCTATCTATCATCTATCTATCTATCCTATTTACTTACCTACCTACTGTATCTATCTACAGCAGTGTTTCCCAAAATGGGGTACGCGTACCCCCAGGGGTACGGGAAGAGTTTGATGGGGGTAAGCGTTGCACCGGAGTTTAGTGGGGACCACGTGGGAATATCCACTGCACCGTGCTTAGCTGTGCCCACATAACAAAGAAAGAAATAGGTGCGTATTGCAGTTTTTACACGGGAACTGGGAAACTGGGAAACGGGAACAAAATAACTTTCGTTTATTTTGTGTATGTACCAAAAAAAATAAAAAATAAATATATTTTGATTTTTATTAAAGCATATGTTTTTTTTTATGAGGGGTACTCAGCATTACAAAATTATAGAAGGGGTACACATATGTCAAAAGTTTGGGAAACACTGATCTACAGTATCTATCTACAGCAGTGTTGGCAAACCTTTTTGACACTGACTGCTGAAATGGGAGCGCACACTTCTTAATGGCTTTGATGATTTCCCTTTATTTTCCCAGGCCAGGCGGCTTCTCACCTCCTCATTTCTGATTTTGTCAACCCGGCTTATACGTAACAGCGTCTGTAAATCCACATTTCAAATGCTTCTAGTGGTTTTCTGTCAGACACCAACTCTCTACTCGGTAGAGCAGGACAGAAAAGATGTAACATCTGACAAGCCTGATTTTCAATTTTAGGCTTATATCCAAGAGTCCGCATGCTGACAAGCCATGTTCTGTGACTACATCTGAGAGACTACCAGACAGAAGGAAGTTGAGGAAAAGGCCTTTTCTGCGATAGCCTTGTCTCTCTGTAATAATTTACCCCTTGAGTAAGTCCAGGCACCCTACATACTTTTAGGATTCAAGACAGGGTCGATGAGTGTGCTTTCCCACTAAGTATTTGGGCTTGGGATAACTGTTTTCTCTAAAACGTGTCTTTTTTATTTTATTGTCATTTTATGCAAGCTGTCCAGAGTGCGTACATTTTTCGAGGGAAGTAAAGCTATACATAACTAAAATGAATACATGCATGAATGAATATTGGACTGCTCTGAATTAAAAGGAGTTCTAGAATCTTAGGATGGGGGGAGAAATCTAGTTCTTCATTTATGGCTGAATTACAACTCCCAGAATCCTTCACCCTTGCTCAGAGTCATATTTAGCAAGGTCTGAGAAGAGGAGAAAAGCTTTTTACCTCTTTGGAGAACCAGCCAAATTTTTCTTTCCTTTTTTTAAAATTTTTTTAAGGAGATGCCAAGCAGTGATGATCACCTGGAAACAATTTCTAAACTATGCTGTGAACCAGAAACTGGGCATTAATGTGTTGCTTTCATGGACTGAGTTAAAAATGACTACCTTTCAATCATGATCTTTCAGTCATAGAACATAGAATCATAGAGTTGGGAAGGGCCGCAAAAGTCTTCTAATCCAGGGGTCTCCAACCTTGGCAACTTTAAGACTTGTGGACTTCAACTCCCAGAATTCCTCAGCTCAGCTGAGAATTCTGGGAGTTGAAGTCCACAAGTCTTAAAGTTGCCAAGGTTGGAGACCCCTGTACTAGTCCAATTCCTTGCTCATGGCAGGAACCTCACATCACCCGAGTCAAATGGTTGTCCAATCTATGTTTGAAAACCTTCAGTGATGAAGCACCTACAACTTTTGAAGGCAAGCTGCTCCCTTGATGGATTAATTGTCCTCACTATTCGGAAGCTTCTCCTTAATTCCAAGTTGCTTCTCTCCTTGATTAGTTTCCATCCATTGTTTCTTGTCTTACCTTCGGGTGCTTTTGAGAATTATTTGACCCCTTCTTCTTTGTGGCAGGATAAACCTTTGACAGCCGTCTCTTTGTATATCCATAGCCCTCCTCAATTTCATTCTGTGTAATTGGTTGTGAGTAGAGTGGCTACATTTTTTTTTTGTTTCCTTTTTCCTGTTCTGGTGAAGTGCCCAGGTGAAAGCAGAGATAGCCAAAATAGTTACGATACCTGGCTTGTTTCCTGGGCCGTGTTCTGTCGATTCCCATTGCCTGGCCAGGCCTCGGAGGAAATGAATGACTTCACAGTGTTAGGGCAGCCAATTGCAATGGGTGTTGCCTCTTGCATTTCCAAATTTCCTATTAATCCTCCATCTCCCTAGCCCCGAAGTTATTGTAAAATGAAACTGTGTGTCTTTTATTAAGAGAGTGCTGCCAAATGCTTAGAAAGAAAGAAAAAAAAATCTCAATTTATGTTCACAACGGACTTCACTTTGCAAAGTAATTGGATGAAAAATATACTTGCATTTGAACAAAGAAATTCCACTTCTGTGTTTAAATAAAAAATAAAATAAAATCAGAACCTTGGCCTTGATAGGTGTAACATACGTCAAGAATGGGGAGGAATACTATATATTTGACCTTCTTGTTCAAGGACTGACTGAAAAAACATGATCAGGAGATGAGGTAGTAGGTATGTCTCATAAGCCACTATGCTGAAAATATTGGATACAGGTATAGGTTTGCTATGAGTCATTGATCGCCTAAATCAGGGGTCGGCAACCTTAAACACTCAAAGAGCCACAAAGGTCCTAACCAGAAGCCTCCCATTCAATTCTGGAGCTGACCAGAAATCCGGTTGCCCCACCATAGAGTCTCCTCCTAGCATGGCGTCCTTTTTCCTTTGCTGACCGGAAGTCCGGTTCCCCCCACCATAGAGTCTCCTCCTAGCATGGCGTCCTTTTTCCTTTGCTGACCGGAAGTCCGGTTCCCCCCACCATAGAGTCTCCTCCTAGCATGGTGTCCTTTTTCCTTTGCTGACCAGAAGTCCGGTTCCCCCCACCATAGAGTCTCCTCCTAGCACGGAGTTCTTTTTCCTGTCCTAACTGAAAGCGCTATCAATTGTGGAGCCGACCGGTAACAGGGAGCTGCAGCAGAGGGATGAAAGAGCCACATGCGGCTCCAGAGCCACGGGTTGCTGATCCCTGGCCTAAATTCTCAAGCTGTGCAATGGTAGCCGAGGGCAATCAATAGTTCAGAATTATCAGAATAACAGAATTGGAAGGGACCTTGGAAATCTTCTAGTCCGGTGATGGCTAACCTTTTCCGGACCGAGTGCTCAAAGCGCATGCCCGAACCCCCTAAATGCAATGAGCGTGCAGCCCCCGTGCATCTACCCCCATGCATGCTCTCACAGTTCCCCCGCAGTGCCCCTCTCATGCACGGCAGAGACCCAAAGATCAGCCGGCTAGCGGGAGGTATGCGCACCCCAGCTGAACTGGAGTGACTGCTCACGTGCCCTCAGAGAGGGTGATGTGTGCCTCCTCCGGCATGCGTGCCATAGGTTCGCCATCACCATTCTAGTCAAAACCCCTACACAAGCAGGAGACCCTATACCCGTGATGGCGAATCTTTTTGGCACTGAGTGCCCAAACTGGAATGCACGCATGTGCACCCATGCGCCGGAGCACCGGAAACCCAATGACCAGCCAACTGGTGTGCATGCATGTGCTGGCTACCTGGTCTTTGGGTTTCTGGCACATCAGCTGGTATTTGTGCATGCCGGAGCACCGGAAACCCAAAGACCAGGTGCACCTCAGCTGGTCTTTGGGTTTCCGGTGTGCGAGAAGAGCAGCTGGCGACGGCGCACGTGCCCACAGAGAGAGCTCTGCGTGTCACCTCCGGCATGTCATAGCTTCACCATCATAGGCCTATACCATTTCAGATAAAAGTCTGTCCAATCTCTTCTTAAAAGCTTCCAGTGATGGAGCACCACAACTTCTGAAGGCAACTGGTTCCACTCCGCTGGTTAACAGTTCTCACTGTCAGGGAATTCCTCCTTAGTTTTTGATTCCTTCTTTCCTTGACCAGTTTCCATCCATTGCTTCTTGTCCTGCCTTCAGGTGCTTTGGAGAATAGCTTGACTCCCTCTTCTTTGTGGCTGCCCCTCAAATATTAGAACACTGCTATCAAGTCACCCCTAGTCCTTCTTTTCACTACGCAGTTCTGTTCTCGAGCACTGGAGATAAGAGGCACTTGGTAGACTAAAGCTTGCTAAGCGTTTTGCTTTGCGAAAAGCCCGTTTCCTAAACCTGTATTGTTCAGGTTGGTGCCTTCCATAATGAGCTGGATTTCAACGCTGGCTTCCTATAGACTGACTCAAAATTCTGGAGACTGGGTCCCATCACACAACTTGGGGAAGGCTGATTGACCTGGCAATCTCAATCTACTGCTTATTCACTGATGACATCTCCTAGGTAAGTCCAGAATGACGTGGGTGTAGATGGTGGTTTGGGATAACCAGGCAATCATAAAAAGAAGACAGTCCATGACTATGGAACCCATGTTCCCAGGAAGAACCTCTAGCTAAGATTCTGTGCAGTTCAGAGAACCCCCAAATCCCACTCCTGGCTGGCCCCGCCCACCCTGCCCCTCCCAGGAGTCCCCACACGGCCCATTTTGGATGCAGATAATTGCAGGGTGCCCGCGGAAGCTCGGGGAGGGTGAAAAACAGGCCTACCAGAGGTTTGGGCCCATTTCCGGCCTCCAGAGGTCCTCCGGAGCCTGGAGAGGCTGTTTTCGCCCTCCCGGAGGCTCAAGGAAATTCTCTGGAGCCTGGGGAGGGCAAAAATGCCGCCCCCAACATGGTGCAGGAGGCTGACTAGGCCACACCCACCATGGCCACGCCCACCCAGCAGCCAGGCAGAGAACCCCTTTGCTATTTTTTTTTTAAATTAGATTTATATGCCGCCCTTCTCCAAAGACTCAGGGCGGCTTACAATTCGTCAAGCAATAGCCTTCATACTTTTGTATATTTTATACGAAGTCAGCTTATTGCCCCCACAAACTGGGTCCTCAATTTACCTACCTTAGAAAGGATGGAAGGCTGAGTCAACCTTGAGCCTGGGGAGATTCGAAGTGGTGCAATTGCAGACAGCTGGATGTTAATAACAGGCTTTAGTCTGCTTATTAGCCTGTTGAGCTATCCAAGGCTTTTGAAGCCCACCCGTGCATCTTCTTATACAGGCAGTTGGTTCAACAAGTTTATACTATTCATTCTCTAGTATGGGAGAATATGCATACAATGGGGAAAACAGGCTCCCAGATTTTGGCTGATTTTGGGGCCAAAGCTGTGTACACAGAATAACATCCCTTGCAAACAATGTCTAAATTTCCTTCTAGATATGTTTATAAGTAGTACAAGTTACCAGTTGCCAATTTCCGTGTAACTTGACTCTCCTTATCCGTGAGACAAATAAAACATATAACTCTGGAGGCTTTTCTTTCTTTCTTTCTTTCTTTCTTTCTTTCTTTCTTTCTTTCTTTCTTTCTTTCTTTCTTTCTTTCTTTCTTTCTTTCTTTCTTTCTTTCTTTCTTTCTTTCTTTCTTTCTCATGGACGTGCCCTGCAATCTCTCCAGTGCAGGATCGTAAAAAACATTTGAGTCAAATATTGTGTGCAAAAACTGTAACCGAAACCAGAAATCCTTGTTTTGTCTAGAAATGGGTTGTAGGATAAGCAATGGGATTTTTGACTCACGTTTGGTAAACGTAGCACTAAATATCTAATCGCAAACCCACTTCCTGCTTAATGAAAAGCTGGAAGCTGCACAGTTCGTAATTTGCTTTTTTTTTTTTAATTATTTACAGCTTGCTTCAAGCCAGCTTCTCTCTCCAAGCAGCCAAAGAGCGCCCTCTTTTGTCCACATGATTTCTTTGGAGTCCTCGGCAAAATAAATAAATAATTTTTTAAAAAAAAGCTGGATGTCAAAGATATTTAACAGAACTAGGATTACTTCAGAATGAGAAATGGGAATGGATGCTGCGTGCGCTGTTCTGGTCTGTCTCAATTTCATGCTGCTGTTTAAACATGCTGCCATGCTAATTATATATTTTAAATTATTTTTTTAATCAAGAACGGTTAGGAGATGTTAATGGGGTTAGGGATGTTATGCTGGTAGCTGCATAGATGTTCAAATCGGTAACTTAGCTGCAAGTCAGGCACTAAAATCTGATCAGGGAATGAGAATCATAGAAATGGGGTTGTTGCAGTAGAGCAAGTCTTAAACAGACTTGTTTGAATACACACACACACTGAATAAACTATGGGTCAGTGGTGAAATCCAATTTTTTTTACTACCAATTCTGTGGGTGTGCCTTGGTGGGTGTGGTAGGGGAAGGATACTGCAAAATCCTCATTCCCTCCCCACTCCTGGGAGAAGGATATTTCAAAATCTCCATTCCCACCCCACTCTGGAATCAGCCAGAGGTGGTATTTCCCGGTTCTCCGAACTGCTCAAAATTTCTACTACCGGTTCTCCAGAACCTGTCAGAACCTGCTGGATTTCACCCCTGCTATGGGTTCTTATGAACAGAGAAAGAAATAGTTCCCAAATATAAAATAAACCAAATGCTTTGGAGCAAGCAAAAATCTTGGTGGCAAAATGTACGTATTGTATTTTATGAACTAAATTTTAGCATTATGTGTAACCTGCAATATGGCTTGAAGAGCAAGCTATCTTTAAAAGAAACTGTGGTCTGAAGAATTTGTGAATGCGTTCTACATGGCAAGTAGTAGCACTTGGTATTTTTTTTTTTAAATTCAGTCATCATATTGGTTTTTGTTCTTCTATTTAAATACAAAAGTGGTTTGAGTCTACATTTGGAATAATAAGGGGCTTGTTTCGAAACCTTGTATAAAAACCCAGCCTTAGAGGCTTGACTGTAAAATGTGTATTTTAAACTCTGCCCTCAGCTTAATTTTATGTGGTTCCCCTGTGAGGCGGTTTGAAGCAAAAGTGTGAGCTTTGTTAAAAATTATCCAATTCCTGTAATTGGATTAGTTCCATTGTTGGCTACTCATCTTTTACAACAAGACAGATAACAAATAATGGCAGTACAATGGCTGAATTTAAGATTTAAGCTGTAGTAAACAAACACGGAGTAGTAATGTTGACTGGAAACTGATTGCTTTGCATTTGTCAAACAAAGAATACAGATTGAAATCTTACAGGTCAACTAAGCTATCACCTTTACTCAAACAGATGCTATCATTCAAGGAGTAGCTTAGAATCTTCCCTTCAACATGGAGAATGGAGGGACAAGCTAAATAAAGACCCTACTAGAAAACCAATATACACTACTGTATAATCAATACACTAGTTATACTAAGCTGCCCTTATCTGAGCTGCAAAAATCATTAGCTAACTACTGCCACTTAGCTGCTGTCCATATTTTTGCAGCCAGATGTGGAAGTCACAGTTCACCCATTAAGTCAAAATAAAGTTTGCTTCGTTTTCGGTCCTGTAGTGTGAGAACGCAAATCATTGCAATATATATAACAGCTTGCAAGTTGAGTGAAACCAAGTGATGTATGGGCAGAGTTGTTAAAGTCATACTCAATTTTCCGCCAGACAGCCTGGTGTCCTTGAAATGTTGTAGAGGCGCAACAGCCAAAAGTTTCAACCAAAAAATGGGAAGCTGTAACCTTCCATCTGGAGAGTACCAGATAGGGGATGTCTGTCATAACTCATGTATGTTTAATTTACTGATACGTAATCTGCTTCTTAAAGATTAATTGGCCGCTCTCATCTGCAACTTTGATCTTGCAACTTCGGTTGAATTTTGGTCTGACCACTCTTCCTTTCTTGGATGAAGAAGGAAAAACAGTATTTATCTACTAGGGCAAATGTGAAACTGGCAAGATTTAGCCTTGAAATGTTCTGGTGCTTAATTCCAGCTGTAAAACGGCAATAAGGAATGGCTTTGTATATACGAACCATTTATTTTGCTCCTACTAACCTTATTATAAATGATCTCTTTTGCCCAGGGAGATTAGACTAAAGGAAATGCTTCTAATTCTGAACTGATAAACTGGCTAAGCTTGAAATCTAGAAGCCTCTTTTTTTTTTTTAAGCAGAAGGGCTGTGCTGATGAACATTGGTGGATTGGTTAGTTCACCCTGTCTTAAATACCTCAATAGAAGCAGATAGTTTCTTCCTGCAGATTTTTTTTTTAAAGAAAAGAGGCCCAAAAGCAACTTGTAATTAACCCACGGCACTGTAAACTGCAGAGATTGTGCTACTCAGATTCAGCAAAAGCCACTGAATTTGTAGAGGTTCAATTTTTCTACTGATATATTTTTTTTTTATTGGTGTGTTAGAAATGCTACATCAACTTAGAAAGTTACATCAAAACCTGTAACTTAGGAGCTTTAGGAGCCTGGTTAGCTCAGCAGACTAATGCATTGTAATTAACTCCAGCGGTCTGCAATTACTGTAAGTTCGAATCTCACCAGGCTCAAGGTTGACTCGGCCTTCTATCCTTTCTAAGGTAGGTAAATTGAGGACCCAGTTTGTGGGGGCAATAAGCTGACTTTGTATAAAATATACAAAAAGTATGAAGGCTATTGCTTAACCCATTGTAAGCTGCCCTGAGTCTCCGGAGAAGGGTGGCATATAAATCAAATAATAATTAAAAAAACTTTCACAAATACCCAAAAGAGGGATGATGGGCACCACAGCAGAAATGGTTTTCTTCCTGGTCCCCACTAGATGGCACTCTTGCGGTTGGGTCCCTGACCCAGTATTCCAGTATTTGAGAGGTTGGCACAAAGAAGGGAGGGGGGGAATCAACTGATTTTCCAAAGCACCTGAAGGCAAGACAAGAAACAATGGATAGAAACTAATCAGGCTGTTTTGTCCATTCCCACGAGTGGCCTTGCAGAGGCTAAATAGCCCGGCAGTAACAAACGCAGGCTAGAGAGACTGAAGCTGGCCCTTTAATAAATAGTTCTCTTCCAAAGCATATATCAGTCCAATAGTTACTGGGCAATGTTCCAAAGGTCTTGGCAGACAGCCAGCAGGCTAATGCAGGAATGCAGACTCTTGTCAAAAAACTCCAAACTAACAGTTGTAACTCCACTGCATCCAAAACTCCAACAAATTGTTCACCATGCCTTCCCAGCCCAGTCATACCCCTTTTACACTTTGTAGGGTGTGGCCCTACGTCTCCTGACCACACCTCTTAGGACATGGCAATGGCTGTTTTCTACAACGTCTCCTACGTCTCTCTCTTGCATCCAATAGGGGCTCCCCCTCGTCGTTACCGGCCTCTGTTTCCTCCTCAATTTGGCTGGGGTCCATAGGCACGTCAGCAACTGTCAGTTCTTGCTGACTCACCAGTGAAGACGGCCCCTCCGGCACATAGCTCATGACAGCTTCCTCCTCCTCCGTATCATCCTCCGAATCAGCATGCGAAGATAAATCAGCCTCCGGGGCCGGGGTCACAACACAAGGAGAGAAGCAACCTGGAATGAAGGAGAAACTTCCTAACAGTGAGGACAATTAACCAGTGGAACAGCTTCCCTCCAGAAATCGTGGGTCCTTCATCACCGGAGATTTTTTAAGAAGAGACTGGATAGCTACCTACCTGAAATAGTATAAGGTCGGATTAGGGGGTTGGATTAGAAGACCTCCAAGGACCCTTCCAGCTTTATTCTGATTGATTGATAACTATTTTCTTTATGGTTTGGTACAGTGATGAAATCCACATTTTTTTACTATCGGTTTTGTGGGAGTGGCTTAGTCAGTGGGGCGGGGCTGAGTGGGTGTGGCTTGGTAGGCGTGGCAGGAAAAGGATTCTGCAAAATCTCCATTCCTACCAGTGGTGGGTTTCAAAAAAATTTACTACCAGTTCTGTGGGTGTGGCTTGGTGGGCGTGGCATGGCTTGGTGGGCGTGGCAGGGGAAGGATACTGTAAAATCTCCATTCCCACCCACTCCAGGGGAAGGTTACTGCAAAATCCCCATTTCCTCCCAATCAGCTGGGACTCAGGAGGCAGAGAATAGATGGAGGCGGGGCCAGTCAGAGGTGGTATTTACCAGTTCTCCTAACTACTCAAAATTTCCACTACCGGTTCTCCAGAACTGGTCAGAACCTGATGAAACCCACCTCTGATTCCCACCCACTCTAAGGGAAGGTTACTGCAAAATCCCCATTTCCTCCTGGTCAGCTGGGACTCAGGAGGCAGAGAATAGATGGGGGCAGGGCCAGTCCGAATTTTTACTACTGGTTCTCCAAACTACTCAAAATTTCCGCTACCGGTTCTCCAGAACTGGTCAGAACCTGATGAAACCCACCTCTGATTCCCACCCCACTCCAGGGGAAGGATATTGCAAAATCCCCATTCCCTCCCCACTCCTGGGGGAAGGATATTGCAAAATCTCCATTCCCACCCCACTCTGGGGCCAGCCAGAGGTGGTATTTGCCGGTTCTCCAAACTACTCAAAATTTCCGCTACCGGTTCTCTAGAACCTGTCAGAACCTGCTGGATTTCATCTCTGGTTTGGTAACTTTGGAGCTGTGAAGCCCAAAATAATAACAGAGATACACGTCCAATAAATACAAATTTCCCAGAGTCTGTGGTAGCATTTCACTTTCAATACCCTTTTGCCAAAACATCTGGCAGCTAGTTTTTGCCTTCCAGTCTATGCTTTGCCACAATAATGATGCGTGTATAAAGTAGCATCTGTGAAAGAGTAAAATGTTAAATTTGGCCAAGCGTGATGATGAGTCATTGGATACCGAAAGCCCTCTGAAGCTTTAACAGCGAGCGGCCCCATCTGACTAAACAGATTTTGTACCCTGACTGTGAACTTAATGGCCAAGAGCAGATGGGAGTGTGGGAAGATGGGCTCCCGAAGGTGAGACCTACCTAACCACTCAGATCTTGGTGGGCATTTATTTGGCTCCGCACTTCAGTGGTCCCAATCTACTTATTTATTTATTCGAGCTGCTTGCTCCCCAAGGATCTGGGTGGGCAGCTTTAGCAACAGGGAACCTGCCAGACTGCCTGAAAATTCTTCAGAATTTTGTATCACTCAGATTTAAATTTCCAGTGTGTGGATGCCTTCCCTCTGCTCACAACCACTTTGTCTGCAAACACACAGGCAGACACGCAGATACACAGCCCACCCCCACAAACCCTAAGTATATTGCAGGAACTCACTTCCTCTGCATACACCCCAGTGGTGAAATCCATTTTTTTTTACTACAGGTTCTGTGGGCTTGGCTTGGTGAGCATGGTGTGGCTTGGTGGGCGTGGCAGGGGAAGGATACTACAAAATCTCCATTCCCACCTCACTCCAGGGGAAGGATATTACAAAATCCCCATTCCCTCCCCACTCCTGGGGGAAGGATATTGCCAAATCTCCATTCCCACCCCACTCTGGGGCCAGCCAGAAGTGGTATTTGCCGGTTCTCTGAACTACTCAAAATTTCCGCTACCGGTTCTCCAAACTGTTCTCCTACGCTACTCAGGCTCAAAAGGAGCCTGAGTAGTGTAGGGGAGTAATGCCTCCTACAAAGGCAGCATTTAAGATCTAGCTGCTGCAATTTCTTGTGAGTTCAATCCCAGGCAGGCTCAAGGTCGACTCAGCCTTCCATCCTTTATAAGGTGGGTAAATTGAGGACCCAGTTTGTTGGGGGCAATAAGCTGACTTTGTATAAATATAAATATACAAAAGTATGAAGGCTATTGCTTAACGCATTGTAAGCCACCCTGAGTCTCCAGAGAAGGGCGGCATATAAATCAAATTAAAAAAAAAATTCCTCTAGCGGTTCTCCAGAATCGGTCAGAACCTGCTGGATTTCACCCCTGATATACACATATACACAACCCCTGCTCCCCCAAACCCTAAATATGCAGGAACTCACTTCATCGGCAGACACACATATACACAAATCCTGCCCCCCACAAAAAGAACCTCTAAATATATTTCAGGAAGGGTGGGTGGTTGAAGCTGTGTGGAGATTGTTGAACCAGTATAAGCTACACCGAGTACAATAGTTTTGAAGTTTGAGGATTAAAAAACAAAAATGAGGTCCTTTGAAGAGCAGAACGCATGCCTGGTAGGTAAACATATCCCACATCAGACAAAAGCCTGGCTCAACAAAGGGGAGCTCCCATTTAGGTTGGGGTAATAAATGGCCCTTAAAGCCAGATTTGTCAAAGCTTTCTTGGCCAAAGGACGTTGATACGGCTGCTGCTGCGTTGCTTGTGTGTGTTGTCCTCCAAACTTCAGAAAACTTGATAAAAGTCTTTGATCTGGTCCTCACCTCTTTTGCCTTCACGAACATCTGCAGTCTAAGCAGGGGGTCTGGTAAAAGGCAGTTCAGTCTGCAAATGTGTGTGTGGGGGAACCCACAGGAAGTCCTTCGGAAGGGGCCTTCCCTATTTTTCCAGAGACCAAAAGAAGAGGAAGGGAGAACTATTTTCACTCTTGCAGGATTCTGTTTAATGTAGCCTTACGATCAAGATAGACGGTGCAGATGTTTCTGGTTGTCCATCTTGCTTGGATTATGCTGAAGGATTAACAGTAGACAATGTTCCAAGCCCTCCAATCTGCAGTTATAAGTGACAGAGCTAAGATCACGTTACTTACATTTGCATCAGGGGTGAAATCTACTTACTTTCCTTACCGGTTCGGAAGTGCATGCGCAGCACACATGCATCACATGTGCGCAAAGACCCTCTGCGTATGTGCAGAGGGTAAAAAACATATTACTTCCTGGTTAAAACCAGGAAGTAATGATACCCGGGCGGGTGGGCGGAGCCTCGCGCTGCCATCTCCAAACCACCGGCCACAATTGCTACCGGATCGCCTGATTCAGTCTGAACCAGGAGTATTTCACTCCTGGTTGGCATCTAGAAGAAAAGTATGATTTGAGATTTCAGTGGAAGTTATGGAAAGCCTAACCCTAACCCTAACCCTAACCCTAACCCTAACCCTAACCCTAACCCTAACCCCAAACAACTGACCCCCTCAGGCAAGAGTATTCAAAATGGATTTTGAACTGAAAGTTTCCTTTGGCCTGAAACTTGAATATCAGGTCATATTGCAAAATTTTAAAAATAAGTGGCCCATAATATAAACAATTTACGTTGAATTAAATTAACAATTTAAATCATCTTCTTTTAACGACTCCATAATCCCTGGCAGGATGGAGTCTGGGCAACTGAATGGAGCTAGCTGAGTGTTTTAATGGCCGGATGCCCTTCATGTCGCCATTGCGGAGTTTTGTTCAGCAGATATATTCTCATTGTGCCCAGAGAGAGCAATATCTACCTCTACCTAGGATTGAACTCACAGCCTCCTGATTCTGAGGTGAGAGCTCCACCTCTAGGCCACTGCACCACTTCGAATTAACAATTTGAATGAATCGCAATTAATATGAATACACCCTAAAGATATAAATTCTTCCTTTCTGTAACAACTTGATGGTAATGTTTGCAAGGCTCCTGGAGTTAGCATTTATGATAGCCTTCTAGGGTGGGGATATGAAATGGGCTGTGAGAATAACCTTGAGGGGGAAAAGAGAAAGAGCCACAGCCAGGGCAATAATCGGAGAAGAGATATCTCAGCCCAGTGGTGAAATGCAAAGATTTTCCCTACTGTTTCTGTGGGCGTGGCTTGATGGGCATGTGACTGGGTGGGTGTGGCTTGGTAGTCATGTGACTGGGGGGTGGCATGGCTTGGTGGTCATGTGACCGGGAAAACAAACTATCACACTTTACACGAAAATAACACAAAAGCTACACAACTGACTCACACACAATGCAAAAGCAGCTGGACTTCACACAAAAAGGGCCCCTGCAACAAGCAGGAACCTCACAAAGTCACAGAGAGCTCAAGAATAAATTATCACACTTTACACCAAAATATCGGTTCGGGTAATAGGTAGTAAAAATACTTTTAAAAAGCTTTTTAAAAAAAGTTTCCGACCATCTGATTGTCAATCACAGCTGATTGTCCAAACCTTTTTTTTACTCTTTATTAGCATTTTTTTACTACCTATTGGCCCAAACCGGTAGTAAAACAATGCTTTAAAAAAAGTAAAAAAAAAAAGTTCAGAGATCAGCTGTGCCACACAATCTTTCGAACTTTTTTCTTTTACCTTTTAAAACATTTTTTTACTACCAGTTCGGGTGAACTGCTCCAAACCGGTAGCACTTCACCCCTGTCTCAGCCCACAGAAGGAAAGGGATGGAGAAAGCCTCTCAGAAAAAAAAACTGTCCCTAATGCTTTGGAATGTAATCAAGGAAAGAGAGGAAGCAGGGGTGAAATGCTCCCAGTTCGGACTGGATTGCCCGATCCGGTAGTGATGGTGGCGGGTGGTTCAGAGAACCGGTAGCAAACATCCCTGCCCTCCCCCCCATGTCCAGCTGAGCCACACAATCATCAGAGGCTTTTTAAAATTATTTTTAAAAGCATATTTTCTACAACCTCTTTAGCCGAAAAAATGCTTTTAAAAGTAAAAAAAAAAAGCCTCTGATGATCGCGCGGCTCAGCTGGGATCGTCAGAGGGTTTTGAAAGCATTTTTTCTACAACTTCTTCGGCGGAAGTGGTTGTAGAAAAAATGCTTTTAAAAGCCTCTGAAGATCCCGGCTGAGTTGCCTGATCGTCAGAGGCTTTTAAAAGCATTTTTTTTACAACCTCTTCGGTTGTAGAAAAAATGCTTTTAAAAGTAAAAAAAAAAAGTTGGCCACACCCACCCAGTCACGTTACCCCCCACCTCCCAAGGCACACCCACGGAACCAGTAGTAACAAATTTTACATTTCACCACTGGGAGGAAGTGCTTGCAAGCGTCTGCTACAGGCAACTCTCGAATTACTTCAGTTTGTTTAGTGAACATTCAAAGTTACAACAGCACTGAAAAAAATGAGTGATGAGTGTTTTCAGACTTATGTCCATTGCATCATCCCCATGGTCACGTGACCAGAATTCAGATGCTTGTCAACTGACTCGTACTTATGACAGTGACAGTGTCCCAGGGTCACGTCATTCCTTTTTGCGACCTTCTGACGAGGAAACCAGATTCACTTAAGAACCGTTAGTTGTTAGGTTAATGTTGTTAACTTAACCACTGCAATGATTCACTTAACAACTGTGGCAAGACTGGTCGCCAAATGGGGCAAACCTCACTTAACCAATGTTTCATTTAGCAACAGAAATATTAGGCTCAATTGTGGTCGTCCGTCGAGACTATCTGTATTGTAACCTTAACGTGTGTTAAGTACTCATAGTTTTGGCTTCTTGGTTGGGTTACCTCAAAAGCCTGACTGGGTGGAAGGAAAGTGGTACATTTCTCCTCCGGGATCATGAGAACCTAAAGCTAACTGCTCTTAATTATACACTGCTTGGCGCATTTCTCCTCCCTTGAATTTTAATTTTATTTTTTTTCATTGCCTGCAAGATTGCTGTGCACTGTTATATTTATTTATCCGTTTTATTTATTTAATCACTGTATTAAAATGATAGGTCTCTCATCTCATTTATTTTTTGGGGGGAGAAAGTTTTTTTATTTTAAAACAAAAACATAAAACCATCATCATTCCAAACAATTACAGACAGCGAGTCGAACGGTTCATATTCTCTTGTGCATAAATCCATTTCTAAAATACCATTTTATAACAGAAATTTATATCTTTTATAGAAAAAAAAATCAGATATTTTATCTTTACATCAACCCCATATTTCATACTTCAATTCCATGATTTATTATCTACCCATTGATAAAACAAATCCCATATCAAATAATATTACTTATCTTCCTGTTCTCTAATTTCAAATGTCAATTTACTCATTTCAGCACATTCCATAATTTTCTAAATAATCTCATCATCGTTAGGTCATTGTCATCATCGCTCCTTTCCAATTTTTAGCAAATACGATTCTAGTCGCAGTTAAAACGTTCACAATTAAATATTGCATTTCTCTGTTATATGTTTCTGGTAAAATCGCCAGTAAAAATATCTCTGGTTTAAAGTCAATATGTTTCTTTGTCATTTTTTCCAACCACATGTGTATCTTAGTCCAATATCTTTTAGCTTCTACACATGTCCACCACATATGGTAATATGATCCTGGAGTCTGATGACACTTGCAACATTTCTCCAATTTATTCTTGAACATTCCTCATCGGGGGTAGGTGCCACCTGTAAAACATCTTATACAAATTCCCCTTATATGCTGTAGACGTTGTCATTTTCTCATCTCATTTTTGATCACCACACTATAAAAAAGACATTGAGGCTCTAGAACAGGGGTATCAAACTCAAGGCCCGGGGGCCAAATCCGGCCCATAGGATGCTTAGCTTTGGCCCAGGGGGCCACCCTGGAAACAGTGAGGGACCGGCTCACGGTGCCTCTGCCAGCGAAAATGGATCTTGTGAGGGCCGCGGGTGGCCTTCCCGAGCTCCGTTTTCGCTGGCAGAGGGTTGCAAGAGGTCATTGCAGGTGAAAATGGAGCTCCGGAGTCTATTTCCACTGGCAAGTGCTCGGGCCACCACAGGTGCCCTCGACAGGAGTGATGTTGAGCTGGCCATGCCCACGCTGGCTGCACACACACTGCCCCCTCCAAGGTCAAACTCAATCTTGACGGGGACCTCAGTGAAATCGAGTTTGACACCCCTGCTCTAGAAAGAGTGCCGAGAAGAGCAACCAAGATGATTAAGGGACTGGAAGCTAAAACATATGAAGAAAAGTTGCAGGAACTGGGCATGGCTAATCTAGTGAAGAGAAGGACCAGGGAAGATAGCAGTGTTCCAATATTTGGAGTGGGAGGGATGTCACAGAGATGAGGGGGTCAAGCTATTTTCCAAAGCCAGACAAGGAATAATGGATGGAAGCTGATCAAGGAGAGATTCAACCTGGAAATAAGGAGAAATGTTCTGACAGTGAGAGCAATCAACCAACGGAACAGAAGTTGCCTTTGGAAGTTGTGAGAGCTTCATCACTGGAGGCTTTCAAGAAGAGACTGGACTGCCAGAAATGATGTCGGGTCTCCTTCGGTGGGGGGGTTGGACTAGACGGCTGAATTTGCTTCTTTTCCATTCAGTTCCACAATGTCAGCTAATGCCATAACCCTCTCTTAGAAGTAAGCCATGTTCTACTGTTGGAATTTATGCCGAGGAGGAAAATCGGTATAAAGAGGGCAGGCTAAATTTAAAGTCTTCCTTCTTCAAGTGACAGTGTTATTTGCTGTCACCCCCTGCTGACTGATTTAAACGTTACGGCCCGCTTAATGTTGAAAAACACCTCCCCATGGTAGATACTCGGTGCAGAGCGAAAAACATTTGCGAAATCCTTTTTCTGTGCATCAACCCGCTGGGGGTAGAATTGTGTCTGCCATTAACCTTAGGAAGGTCTATTCTGTGCCACACGAATATGATTTTCCTTTAAAATGAAGCCCACATATTATGTGCATTTAAAACTATAATTAGATTTTTTTTTCAAGCGTCTACTGTTTGTTATCCCCATGAAAATACATGTTTATTTTGTGCCTAGGATGACTCATCAGCTGCCTGATTGACTGGAAATTCTTATTTTTCTCCAGTCTAAATAAACTTCCTATTTTCTAACCCAACTTTTCAACTTAGTGTTAGTCATAAATCATGGTTAGGTTCTTTAGCTTTGTGTTCCCTGGCCAATTTCCTGGGCCCATCACTAGTAAAAATAAATAAATGAATGAATAGGAGGCTCGAGGTGGGTACTACCAGTTCGGAGAACTGGTAGTAAAAATTCTGACTGGCCCCGCCCCCATCTATTTTCTGCCTCCCAAGTCCCAGCTGATCGGGAGGAAATGGGAATTTTGCGGTAACCTTCCCATGGTTTGGGGAGGGAATGGAGATTTTACAGTATCCTCCCCTTGCCATGCCCCCAAGCCACACCCACAGAACCAGTAGTAAAAATTTTTGAAACTCCGCCACTGCTCAATAAATATAGAGAATTTTCTCTTCTTTATCTCTCTTTTTAATCCCTTAATTATTACAATTTATAAAAATTATTTAGGGGAAAAATTAAATATTTATAGACTTCTATTCCATAGATCTACAGTCATAGCTTGAGGGACACATGGCTCAGTGGCTAAGACTCTATGCTTATCGATCGAAAGGTTGGCAGTTCAGTGGTTCGAATCCCTAGTGCGGCATAATGGGGTGAGCTCCCATTACTTGTCCCAGCTTCTGCCAATCTAGCAGTTCGAAAGCATGTAAAAAATGCAAGTAGAAAAAATAGGGACCATCTTTGGTGGGAAGGTAACAGCGTTCCGTGTGCCTTTGGCATTTAGTCATGCCAGCCACATGATCACAAATACGTCTTTGGGCAGCGCTGGCTCTTCGGCTTTGAAACAGAGATGAGCACCGCCCCCTAGAGTCGGGAACGACTAGCACATACGTGCAAGGGGAACCATTACCTTTACTTTACAGTCATATCTATACCTGCAAATGCACAGATGATCCTACAGTATATAGCAAATAGAGATTGAATGAAGTTCGATTTTATAGCATTAGTAACCTAATTGTGAGACAACAGCTGGGAGTCTAGGTTTAGCACTTCCTTAAGTACTAAAAGAGAAATTAGAGCAATTTCTCTAAACACTTGATTGGCACCATCCAATCTCAGGGACAGGGTCAGTGATAGAGCTCATCATTGTATCACGTTAGATCTCTGAATTCCCCTCTGCAAAAGCTAGGATGCTGGTTTCTAGCAATCCTATTCAAGATTAAAGAACCACCAGAATTATGAATTGAATAAACAAATAATGGAAGATTATAATTTAACATAAATGCTTGTGTTATTATTAGAATTGATTGGCATAAAAATAATGCATTGAAATGGAGGACTGTAATTTAACATAAATATGTGTCTTATTATTAGAATTATATAAGAGTGTTAAATGAAACAAATATGTTTAATACTGTTTTATCTAATAATATTTTATCAGCATTAAAATGTAGGACATGCAGGATATGGTGATTGGCATAAAAGTAACATATTGCAATATTGAATAATAATAATAACTTTATTGTCATTGTACGTGTATGCACAGTTATACCCATACAACGCAATTCACTTAGTACCCAAAGACCAGGTCCAACACACATAACAATCCCCAAACACACTCCCACCCACCACAATTTCCCACCCCTAAACCACCCAAACATCCAATAGAATTACTAAATAAACAATAGAATAACTAAATAATGAAGGATTATAATTTGAATAACTGAATAATGGAAGACTATAACATAACTTAAATATGTGTACTATTATTAGAATTATATAAGCTTGCTAAATGAAATAAGTATGGTCAATACTTAATTTGCATTAAAAGGTATGACATTCAGGATATAGTGATTGGCATAAAAATAACATATTGAAATTTTGAATAAATAATGAAAGACTATAATTTAAAATAAAAACGTATATTATTATCAGACCTATATAAGCTTGTTAAATGTGATAAATTTGATCAATTGTATTGTTCTATTTGTATATCACCAAAATGTATATCACTCAGGTGCCACACTGTTCACACATTGGTATGCTTTTTTTAAAAAAAATAAAAAACTTGGGGAAAAAAAGATTAAAGAACCACAGAGTCAAAGAAAAATATAGATAGTCCTCAACAGATGTGGGCTTCACTTACCTTCCCTAAAAGGTAAGTACCTTCCCCTCACACATATGTGCTAGTCGTTCCTGACTCTAGGGGGCAGTGCTCATCTCTGTTTCAAAGCCGAAGAGCCAGCGCTGTCCGAAGATGTCTCCATGGTCATGTGGCCGGCATGACTAAACGCCAGAGGCGCACGGAACGCTGTTACCTTCCCACCAAAGGTGGTCCCTGTTTTTCTACTTGCATTTTTTACATATTTTTGAACTGCTAGGTTGGCAGAAGCTGGGACAACTAACGGGAGCTCACCCCATTATGCAGCATTAGGGATTCGAACCGCTGAACTGCCGACCTTTTGATCGAGAAGATCACCATCTTAGCCACTGAGCCACCACTGGTTCTCAATTTGCAATGTCAGTTGAGCCCATTTCTGTTGCTAAGCAATACCTTTGTTAAGTAAAATTTCCCCCCATTTCACAACTTTTCTTGCCCCAGTTGTAAAGTGAATCTGGCTTGCCAATTGACTTTGCTCGTCAGAAGATCGCAAAAGTGGCCTTGGGACATTGTCATAAATATGAGTCAGTTGGCAAGTATCTGAATTTTTGATCACAGGAGCATGGGGATGGGGCAGGGGCCCTGTGAAAAATATTCTTGTCACTTTTTTCAGTGCCATTGTAACTTTGATCGGTCACTAAATGAACTGTCCTAAGTCGAGGACTACCTGTATTCTGGGGCTTCTTATCTTTCTAGGTACCGTATTTTCCGGTGTATAAGACGACTGGGCGTATAAGACGACCCTCCTCAGAGCCATTTAAAGCTCGTCAGAGCCTTTCGGGCTGGTCTGCCTGGTTACAGGAGAATGAGACCCGGCGTATAAGACGACCCCCGACTTTTGAGAAGATTTTTGTGTGTTAGAAAGTAGTCTTATACGCAGGAAAATACAGTATTCTGAATTAATTAATCATAGTTCACTTTCAGAACTTGTCCTTCTGAAAAGAGTGCAGGGAGGACGTGGGGGGGGGAGGCGAATTCAATTTTGTCACACTGAAAAAGTGAATTATTCTTTAGTTTTTTTTGTTTTTTGTTTTAAATTTGATTTATATGCCGCCCTTCTCCGGAGACTCAGGGCAGCTTACAATGAGTTAAGCAATAGCCTTCACACTTTTGTATATTTATAAAAAGTCAGCTTATTGCCCCCACAAACTGGGTCCTCAATTTACCTCCCTTAGAAAGGATGGAAGGCTGAGTCAACCTTGAGCCTGGTGAGATTCGAACTTACAGTAATTGCAGACAGCTGGAGTTAATCACAATGCTTTAGTCTGCTGAGCCACCAGGCCCATTTTTTGCCATTCCTCCAAAGATATGTTCTTTGACTCTGGAAAATAGGTTCTCTGCAGTTTGGGATTATTTGATACAGATTATTATGAGGCCTCCTTTATACACTACTGCAGACTATGTCATCATTTCTGATGTATTAATTCACTCAAATAATTAAAAATAAAGAGTTTAACATGGCGTATCCTTTGCATGGAATAAACAGTTAGGAGAGCCTACATATATACCAAGTTTGCCAAGGGCCAAAAGTCTACTATAGCAGAACTAACTAGAGTCCTTTTTTAAAAAAAGAAATAAAACAGGCAAATTCTAGCATATGAGAAGCTCTCCAAAACCTTAGACTCAACCATGTCTGCATCAAAAACTGATGGAAATAAAAATCATGTTTTAAAACTCATCTCAGATAGCACAGCTATCGGATTTGATTTGTGTTAGCAAGAGAGAGAGAGAGAAAGAGAAAGAGAAAGAGAGAGAGAGAGAGAGAGAGAGAGAGAGAGAGAGAGAGAGAGAGGGAGGGAGAGGGAGAGAGAGAGAGAGAGTAAAAATGAAAATGCTAATATTATGTAACAAAAAATAAGTGGTCAATTTGTTGCATCCATAAAGGTTTTAAATGACTTTTATGGCAAAGTAGTATTTTATTTTTCAGAACATCTACTGTAGTCTACTTCCAATGTTTCAGGACCTGGGTTAGCAAAGGTGCTATTCAGCGGGTTCGTGAAAATTTAGCCAAGGTCGCTGAACCGGTAGCGATGGCCGGCTGGCCACGCCCCCGAACTGGTCCCTCAGTCACCGCTCGCTCGCCCCGGTGTCATGTTCGTCACTGCCATGTTCTTTGTGCCCGCGCATCCCATCGCCTTGCAAGTCCAATGGGATGCGCATGCGCGAAGAACATGGCGGCGATGGCAGTAGCTTTTTCCACGACCTCCAGTACTTTTTGGCGACCTGCAGCCAGCTGCTGTGGCCAGGTGGCGGATGGGACACTTCTTTGCCAGCCGCTGTCCAGCAGCAGCATCTGGCTGGGGGCTGCCAAAAACTTCGGTCAGCTTGCCCTCCAGACTCTAGACCAGCCACCGCGGAAGGTAAGCAGCCTGAACAAAGAGGCGGTGGTGGGGGAGGAAGCGGGGCTAGGGCCGGGGCCACTAAAGGAGGGGAAACAAGGGTGACTGGTGAAGGGAGGGTGGGGGTAGATAGGTGGAAATTCCAAAAGTTTTCCTACCTTTTCCTGTTGGCGTGGCTAGGTGGGTGGGTGGGTCATGTGACTGAGTGGGCATGGCATGAGTGACATCAAGTTGAGCATGCCCACTCAGTCACATGTCCCCCACCTAGCCACGCCCACCAAACCGGCAGCAAAAAAATTTTGAAACCCACCACTGCGGGTTACTCTGGGTGGACTTTAAATGGAATTGCACTGTGGCAGCAAGGTAAAAATCACCTAGGAACCAATTTGAATAGTGAACTTTTTCCAAATAGCTCAGATGTCTTTCAATGTAGAGAAAAAGAGTCTTAATACTTAGGCAAGGAAAGCCTAAAGTATAGGTACAGATCAGTGGTGGCTTTCAAATTTTTTTTACTACCGGTTCTGTGGGCGTGGCTTGGTGGGCGTGGCAGGGGAAGGATACTGTAAAATCTCCATTCCCTCCCTAATCCAGCGGAAGGTTACTGCAAAATCCCCATTTCCTCCCGATCAGCTGGGACTCGGGAGGCAGAGAATAGATGGGGGCGGGGCCAGTCAGAATTTTTACTACCTGTTCTCCAAACTACTCAAAATTTTTGCTACCGGTTCTCCAGAACTGGTCCGAACCTGCTGAAACCCACCTCTGATACAGATTGGGTGAAACCTGACTCAAGAACAGTTGAATGATGTGCATTTTTAAACTGATTAAGCTTTGCAGCTCTACTTAGGAAATGTCGCAAGTATTTCACTGGGGGTGGCTCGTTTTTCTTTTTTTCCCCTATTTTTTGGCAAAATATTTTATACTGTATACGTGATAGCATGTCTGTGTTATTTTTTAAAGTAACCGGGAAAATTAAGCAACTGTATTTGCCTTTGTATTTTCATTGGTATGTTGCTTTTTATAATTTTGTTGACCACATCCTGATAGGATGTTTCACTAAATGCTTCATATTAAGGATTTGAATCATCAGCTGTGCAATGAAAGGAATTCATACTAACATACCAGATTATGTTAATAGTGTTTTTTTCAGAACAGTCTTGGCGGCGTTAAACTGATCAGCAGAGCACCGTGTTTTCAAATACAGATTTGCACTCTATAACTTACGGTGGACCCATTTTGTTTTGCAGGCGGTGTTAACAGGATTTATGTGTACAGAAGAACATTTGTTCTTTGATTTTTTTTTTTAAGCAATTAGTTTTAGTTTTAGGTTTATTAGATTTCTATACCGCCCTTCTCCCGAAGGACCTAGGGCGGTGTACAGCCATCATAAAACAATGTAAAAATACAAAACTTAAAACAATTTAAAAATAGATTAAATATTTTATTTATTTATTTATTTATTATTTATTAATTAGATTTATATACCACCCTTCTCCTTACGGACTCAGGGCGGTGAACAGCCAAATAAAAATCAGTATATAAAAGTTAAAAAATTATAAAACATATATAAATTTGGCTGAGAATTAAAAACAAGTAAATATTAAAATACAACAACTCTGCAAACTCTAAAAACTTAAAAAAATTCAACAGGGATCAGGCTAAACCGGCAAGCTGGAAAAGATAAGTTTTTAGGGCCCGACGAAAAGTCCGGAGGTCGGAGATTGTTCTCAGTTCTGGAGGAAGATCATTCCAGAGGGTAGGGGCTGCCACAGAGAAGGCTCTCCCCCTGGGGGTCGCCAGCCGGCATTGTCTGGCTGACGGCACCCTGAGGAGGCCCTCTCTGTGGCCCTCTCTCCCTCTCTGTGGGAGCGAACCGGCCGGTGGGAGGCAATTGGCGGCAGAAGGCGGTCCCGTAAGTACCCTGGTCCTAAGCCATGGAGAGCTTTAAAGGTGATTACCAACACCTTGAAACGCACCCGGAAGTCCACCGGCAACCAATGCAGCTCGCGCAGGAGAGGTGTCACATGGGAGTGCCCTGTCGCTCCCATAATCCCCCGCGCGGCCGCATTCTGCACCAGTTGGAGCCTCCGGGTGCACCCCAAGGGGAGCCCCATGTAGAGAGCATTGCAGTAGTCCAGGCGAGAGGTGACGAGCGCCTGAGTGACTGTATATTTCGGCCGTTAAATTTTTCGGCCGTTAAATTAAAACTCCCAATTTTAAAACACCCCATTCCAATTTCATTATGCCAGTCCAGCCTGTTGAAATAGCAGGGTCTTAAGGGCACGGCAAAAGGTATACAGGTCAGGAATCATATGTATCCTGGCGGGCAGATCATTCCAGATGGCGGGTGCCCCCACAGAGAAAGCTTTCCCCCTGGGGGGTCGCCAGTCTACATTGTTTAACTGACGGCACCCTGAGGAGTCCCTCTCTGTGGGAGCGTATTGGTCGGTGGGAGGCTATCGGTGGCAGAAGGTGGTCCCGTAGATAGCCGGGTCCTATTGAGGAATCCCCACTGCCAAATGTCAGTAACTGCTTTGAAAACCAACCAACTGCATAATTCAATGTCACAACTTGTCTCGGTGATTTTCAATAATATTGAGAGGGAGATGGTGGAGTCACCCCATCCTTAAGCAGAGCACAGGTAGTTTAGTACAAGTTTGTTCTGTGACCATTCAAAGTTACGACGACACTGAAAAAAGTGACTTATGACCTCCTTAGTTCTAGGTTGGTTCTCTCTTTGATTATTTGCCATGCATTGCTTCTTGTCCTGCCTTCAGATGCCTTGGAGAATAGCTTGACTCCCTCTTCTTTGTGGCAAACCCTGAGATATTGGAAGACTGCTATCATGTGACCCCTAGTCCTTCTTTTCATTAAACTTGTTGTTGTTGTTAGTTGCAAAGTTGTGTCCAATCCATCCCGATCCCATGGACCACATTCCTCCAGGCTTTGCTGTCCTCTATCATCCTCTGGAGTCCATTTAAGCTCATGCCGATTGCTTCAGTGACTCCATCCAGTCACCTCGTTCTCTGTCGTCCCTTTCTTCTTTTGCCCTCAATTTTTCCCAGCATTAGACTCTTCTCCAGTGAATCCTTCCTTCTCATTAGGTGGCCAAAGTATTTGAGTTTCATCTTCAGGATCTGGCCTTCTAAAGAGCAGTCAGGGTTGATCTCCTCTAGGACTTGACCGTGTTGTGGCCTGTCAGTGGCCTGTGCAGATTGTAGCTGATTCTGACAGTGAGGAGGCTGGTGTGGTGCTGCGCCAGCAGTCTGTGCAGCTGGCACTCGAGTCAGACAATGAGGAGGCTGGAGAAGAGGTGGTGCCAGAGGCGGGGATTCAGCCAGGGCCTTCAGAACCTCCAGAAGCTCCTTTAAGTGAAGAGGACAAAGAGGAGGAGCCTCTTCTCGATGCATGGGTGCGCAGAGCTGCCAAAAGGCAGGAGTAGCTCTTCAGGAGGAGGTCTCCTCAAGAGTAAGGCTTGGGGCTAATTGGCCACCCTCTTAGCCTATTTAAGGAGGAACACCGACTGAAGCAATCTGTAGGGAACAACTTTAGTTCACTCTACTTCGCGTCTGGATTCTCTGCAAATTGCTTCTGGGCTTTCTGCCAACCTTAGTAAGATTGTGATTACTTTATCTTTGGTTTCTTGTAAGCGGTTAAGAAAGTTTATCAACAGCCTTTGTTTTGAAACAGACTGAGTTATTTTAGTAAATTAAGTTTTGTACAAACTCTGTATGTGCTGTGTTCTTTGGGGTCCATAGCTGGGGCAGAACAGATCGGTTTGATCACCTTGCAGTCCAAGGGACTCGCAGGAGTCTTCTCCGGCACCATAGTTCAAAGGCCTCAATTCTTTGGTGCTCAGCCTTCCTTATGGTCCAACTTTCACAGCCGTACATTGCAACTGGAAACACCATAGCCTTGGCTATACGCACTTTTGTTGGCAGGGTGATATCTCTGCTTTTTAGTAAGCTATCTAGATTTGCCATAGCGTTCCTCCCCAGGAGCAAGCATCTTTTAATTTCTTGGCTGCAGTCCCCATTTGTGGTGATCTTGGAACCCATTAAACTAGACATTAAGCGAGACATACCCAGTTCCTGCAACCGTTCTTCATATGTTTTAGCCTCCAGTCTCCTAATCATCTTTGTTGCTCTTCTCTGCGCTCTTTCTAGAGTCCCCACATCTTTTTTATATCACACACAGACAAACCACACATATCACTTTTGCGCTACACATTAGGCTAGTCTCCCTGGCTACCAGGCCTGGTAGCAGATGTGAATTTTTTGACATTATCCATTCCTTTATTCTCAGCCCTGTTTCCAAAGAAGTCCAAACAACTTACATGTGGCTTCCAGTTGTTTCCAACAAATGCAGTTTTTAGGGTGAGAGTTCCTTTAATGTAATTTCGGATTCCTCTCTGGGACGTCGCGATTCCCTGTGAAACACACACACACACACACACACACACACACACACACACACCCTGTTGCGTTGTGAGAAGCCTGGCTATAGATTCAAAACTCTGGTGCCACAGCTGCAAAGTAAGAGACAAATTTTCCTTCAGAAAAGAAAGACCGTTTCAAAACTAGCCAAAAAGAACTACACGAAGAAGGCCTGGGCAACAGCTTAACCTCTTGAAGACCCACCTCAGAGCGTCGTATTTACTCTAGTTGGATCGATGACCCCGGACAACCCAACACACTTGAAAAGTTGTTAGAGTTCAATTTGGTTCAGGGAGAAAGGGCTCAGGTGTTCCCCTCCCCCCCTCTTTTTCCCCCTTTTGTGGGGGTTGACACAATGACATCTGTTGGGCATTGGCTCGCTGGGTTGGCCACACAAACAGTTTTAAGCTCAAAATACCATCATAAAGTCTTTGATTTGTTGCTGCCTTCCACACCTGATTTAATGACAATAAACTTTCTACTGTTTTTTTTTTGTAAAAAAAAAAAAGAGCTTAAAGATAAACATGTCTAATTCTCAAAGTGATTTCAATCGGTTGACAATAATAAGTATTTCTTTACTTTCTTTCCAAAATCCTCTCATTGTCAGCACCCTAACATTTGACAAATATATTAAAGGCCATCATGGACGAGTGTGGGGAAAAAAAGTTTTCTTAACTCAGTTACTGCAGTGTTCGCTTTTATGGCTTATCCTCTTAAATTGGTTGAGAAACTACTAATATACAGAGGCATGAAGACATTTCAACTAGCCAGTGACATGGCAAACTTCTGATGATCAATCCATCTTTTATTTCAGTCATAGACCAGAATTAAAAATTAAAACATGAAAATAAAATGAAATAGAACAGAACAAGACTTAATAGTATATCGCAGCGAGTACTGAGATCATCAATGGGCTGCTACCCTACCAGAGAGGGAGACACCATCAGGGATGAGCTTCAAAATTTTTAGCAAGGGGTTCTCTGCCCAGTTGCTGGGTGGGCGTGGCCATGCTGGGTGGGCGTGGCCTAATCAGCCTCCTGCACCATGGCGGCGTGGGGGGGAGCGTTTTTGCCCTCTCCGGGCTCCGGAGGCTTTTTTCGAGCCTTTGGGAGGGCGAAAACAGCCTCCTCAGGCTCTGGAAGGCCCATTTCCGGCCTTCCCGATCTTCCAGTAGGCCTGTTTTTTGCCCTCCCCAAGCCTCCGCGCATGCCTTGCACTTACCTGCATCCAAAATGGGCCGTGTGGAGACTCCTGGGAGAGGCGGGGTGGGAGGAGCCAGCCAGGAGTGGGATTTGAGGGTTCTCTGAACTGCACAGAAACTTAGCTAGAGGTTCTCCCGAACCCCTGCGAACCTCCAGCGGCCCAATCTTGGATACCATGTTCAGGATTGCTTACATATTCACGCAATTATCTCTCCCTTTTAAAGCCCTGGACCACAAAATAAAGTTCAGGCACTTGATCCATTTCATGTGTTGTTATTAACCAGGCATTGATGGATCACTCAATAAAATAGGAAGGTTGATTCTGAGGCTCTCTGGATAGATCTGCTTCTTTCACTATAAGCATTCCTGACTATAATCATTTGAAATCTCCTAGCCCATAACCGATGGCAAGTAGATCATAGAATAATAGGGTAAGAAGGGACTTCGGAGGTCTTCAACCCCCTCTTCAAGCAGGAGACTCCCATGCGGTTTCAAACAAATGGTTGTTCAATCTCAAAAACCCACAGTGATGGAGCACCCACAACCTCTGGTGGCAAGCAGTTCCACTGATCAGTTCTCACTGTCAAGAAATTCCTCCTTAATTCTATGTCAAACATGTAAGAGATAACAGATATAAGTATAAACATGGACATGAGCACATGAAATGAATACAAATAAATGGGGACAGTAGGACAGGGACGGTTGGCACGCTGTGTTGTGGCCCGTCAGTGGCCTGTGCAGATTGTAGCTGATTCCGACAACAAGGAGGCTGGTGTGGTGCTGCACCAGCAGCCTGTGCAGCTGGTGTTCAAGTCGGACAGTGAGGAGACTGGAGAAGATGTGGTGCCAGAGGCAGGGATTCAGCCAGGGCCTTCAGAACCTCCAGAAGCTCCTTTAAGTGAAGAGGACGAAGAGGAGGAGCCTCTTCTCAATGCACAGGTGTGTAGAGCTGCCAAAAGGCAGGAGTGACTCCTCAAGAGGAGGTCTCCTCGAGAGTAAGTCTTGGGGCTAATTGGCCACTCCCTTAGTCTATTTAAGGAGGAATGCCACTTGCAGCAAGCTGTAGGGAACAACTTTAGTTCACTCTCCTTCGCATCTGGATTCTCTACAAAATTACTTCTGGGCTTTCTGCCAACTCTAGTAAGACTTTGATTACCTTATCTTAGAATTCTGTTAAGACAGTTTATTAACAGCCTTTGGTTGATAAAGACTAAGTTATTCGAGTAAAATAAGCTTTGTATAGAGTTTGTGTGTGCTGCGTTCTTTGGGGTCCATAGCTGGGGCAGAACACGCTGGTGCACTTATGCACTTATGCACGCCCCCTTTATGGACCTCTTAGGAATGGGGTGAGGTCCACAGTAGACAGTCTGAAGTTAAAGCTATGGGAATTTGAGGAAGTAACAACGGAGTCAGGTAGAGCATTCCAGGCATTGACCACTCTGTTGCTGAAGTCGTATTTTCTGCAATCGAGTTTGGAGCAGTTTACCTTGAGTGTGTATCTATTGTTTGCCCGTGTATTATTGTGGTTCAAGCTGAAGTAGTTGCTAACAGGTAGGACGTTGTAGCAGACAATTTTGTGTACTATGCTTAGGTCAGACCGTAGTCGGTACAGTTCAAGGTTATCCAAGCCCAAAATTTCAAGCCTGGTGGTGTAAAGGATTCTGTTGTGAGCAGAGGAGTGGAGGACTCTTTTGATGAAAAACCTCTGAACCCGCTCAATTGTATTAATGTCCGATATTCAGTGCGGATTCGAGGCAGACGAGCTGTATTTGAGAATTGGTCTGGCAAAGGTTTTGTATGCCCCAATTAACAGTACAGTGTTACCAGAGAAGAAGCTTTCAACAAAAAAATAATAATGTTGGATCGCTCTTTAATAATCTTCTATCAGTTACTACTGTCCTATTCCCAGGTGCTTTGGAGAATATCCCTTGCATCAGGGGTGAAATGCTACCGGTTTGGACCGGTTCGGAGAACTGGTAGCGATGGCAGCTCAAGGTTCCTCCCACCTGCCCAGTCATCATTACTTCCTGGTTAAAACCAGGAAGTAACCTGTTTTTTACCTTCTACGTCCACACGCACACGTGATATGCGTACTTCCGAACTGGTAGAGAAGGTAAGTAGATTTCACCCCTGCCATACTAAGAAAGGAAGCTTTCTTTCTCCAGGGTACGTACAAAGCAAAATGTGTGTGTATTCCTCAATAGAAATATCACATTTCTTTCAGTATTTTCAAAAAAAAGGGATCTATGTATGTTGAGTTATTGGCAAGGCCAAAACCGAGTGGAATTTATTTGGCTTTCAGCTGAAAGCAATTGAATTATCTTTAATGAGCTGACAGCTCTAATTTTATATAGATCAGGTTTTCTGGCGTTATTTTAGTGCTTAATAGAAGGGGCTGATGTAAAATCCTCATACTGTGTGGTGTTGTGTTTCATTTGTAAGTCTAAAAACAGACACAACTAGTTAAATTGATTAAGGTCTGCACTGGTGGTGGGAATTCTCTTAAGACAGACAGCAGCAATTCCCCCAAGGAGCCATCAATTGCCTTAGATCAACATTTGTACTCTTTTCTTCTCCAGTTGTGTATGTAACATACTAAAAGATCTGCTTAAATGTCCTTTCTTGATCAGGATTTAATTGATGCTCGCTTGCTGCCTTTTTCAACTTTAAAGTGATTATTCCTAGCCCCACATCCCCATCTCATTCTCCCTTTCAACAAATATCACTAAGGCAGCCATACCCACTGGAGAAACCCAGCAAGCATATGGAGAGAAGGACAAGGTGGAATACCATTTGGCTCCCCAAATCACTTTTTTTTTTTTGTCTTTAGCTAAAAGGTCAGCACCATCTGTGCGATGGCAAGAATGGCGTTGGCTTGTCAACTTTGTTGCCAGGAATTAATTGGCTATTTGGATGGGGTCACATTGTCAGAAGGAAGAACCAAAAAAATTGCTTTCAACCAATGGATGTATCATCATGCAATAAAACTGTCTCTGCAATATTTAAGGCATTCGATCAGTGTTTTCCCCCCCTCCTCCCAATCTTGGCAACTATTAAGATGAATGGATTTCAACTCCCAGAATTCCCCAGCCAGCATGGTTTAGATGTAACTAAAGCAAATAAGATAACTTTTATTGTCATTTTTGTACTGTGAGCCCACTGGCCCACATTAAAAATGAAATTCTGTTGCCAGCTCTCAAAAGAAAGTATATAGCTACCCATAACCATACATACATACAAATACACATGATGTCTATGTCTATGTCTATGTCTATGTCTATGTCTATGTCTATGTCTATGTCTACGTCTACGTCTACGTCTACGTCTACGTCTACGTCTACGCCTGCCTCTCTCTCTCTCTCTCTCTCTCTCTCTCTCTCTCTCGCTCTCTCTCTCTCTCTCTCGCTCTCTCTCTCTCTCTCTCCTATCTATCTATTTATCTCAGGGATCTGCAACCTTAAACACTCAAAGAGCCATTTGGACCCATTTCCCACAGAAAACAAAACACTGGGAACCACAAAACTATTCCCGTGCCTGACTATTTCTTGAGCGGCCACAAAACTAGCATATGTAGTTGAAGTAAACGTTCTGTTTTCTTCTGAAACTTTTATTTTCTTGGATTTATCCATGGTTAGGCTACTGGGGATTGAAAAGTTCAATAAATCGCATGCTGGCGGGTGTCGCACATTGGCAATTGTGACGCATCTCTCTCTCTCTCTCTCTCTCTCTCTCTCTCTCTCTCTCTCTCTCTCTCTCTATATATATATATATATATATATATATATATATATATATATATATATATATATATATATATATATATGTCTTTGGTTATTCGGGTTTTCTCCCACATAAAATTGGAACTGTCTTGGCGACGTTTCGACGAAGTCTCATTCGTCATCTTCAGGCTGGTGTTTTTGGCTTCGTGCTCCTAGAAGCACAAAGCCGAAAACACCAGCCTGAAGATGACAAATGAGACTTCATTGAAACGTCGCCAAGACACTTCCAATTTTATGCGGGAGAAAACCCGAATAACCAAAGACCTACATACAAACACCCGCAAAAACCTCAGAAAACACACACACACACACATATATATACATTCAGTAAAATCATAATCCACTAGTTTCTAGGCTTTTTTTCTGGCAGCCAGCAAACCCTCTACTGTCCATTGGGAGACTAAGATAGATCTATTTTGGGCTTATAAGCCCTCATCAGTTAGCCACACCCTCATCCCATGTATCCTCCCTGTAAAAGTACAGTATTTGTTTTCTTTCCTTTTCGTAGGTTTAATGTGTATTTCTCTTTATGTGTATTTATGTGTATTTCTGAACCTGGCTAAAGAGAAATACACATAAAGCCTACGAAAAGGGAAGAAAACAAATGAGGGTGTGGCTAACCGATGAGGGCATGTACATGAATACATACATTATTGGAAGCACTGCAATCCCCTCCCTGAATCCAAAATGGTTCCCAGTTCCCCACCGCACATTGCAGGGGAACTGGCCACCCGCTGCCTAAAATGCAGCTCTGATTATTGCATTGGGGAATCTGGGCAGCAGTGGCTGGAAAGGAGGGGCGTTTTTCTTTAGACGCTCCCGTTCGCTCAGCTCCCGGGCGCAGAGAGGCAGCAGGTCCTCACATTGCAGGGGAACTGGCCACCCGCCACCTGAAACGCGGCTCTGATTATTGCGTTGGGGAATCCAGGCAGTGGTGGCTGGAAAGGAGGGGCATTTTTCTTTAGGAGCTCTCATTTGGCTCGCTCAGCTCCTGGGCACAGAGGGCTTAGGCGGCAGCTCTTACATTGCAGGGGAGTGAAATCATTGTGGCCATTGCCTGCCCTAAGCTGCCTGCTGGGCGCCCAGAGGGGTGACCAGCTGCAAATTGTGGCACCTGCCTTGTTCCCCGAAGCTGCCAGGCAGATTCCCCCCAGACCATTCCAAAATGCTGGTAGGCAGAGGTAGAATTCTTGTTTTCTTGATTTCCTCCCCCAAAATTAAGGTGCGTCGTATACTCGGGTGCGTCTTATACACCAAAAATACGGTACTTTTCTCTTGCAATACAGAAAATACAGATGCTGCTGTGCCCACTTCACTAGTGTCTCACTGTTGGCCAACCAAGTTTGCCTATTTGTTAGCTGCACACCAGAAACATGATGCTGCTAATCACCTCCACAGATGAATCTTAATATACAGGGATGTGTGGTGTGCCTGTCTTTTCTGAAATCGGCAATGATCTCTGCAGCTTTTCCTATGTTTACAACAAGGAAAATCTGAAGAGAAATCATTGTTGATTTCAGAAAAGGCAAACACAGCCCAGTGGTGGATTGCCCCCGATTTGGACCAGTCCGCAAGAACCGGTAGTAAAACTGGTAGGAGGCTTGCTGGCAGGCAAGAACTGGTAGTAAAACTGGTGGGAAGCTCGCCGGTGGGCAAGAACCGGTAGTAAAACTGGTAGGAGGCTTGCTGGAAGGCAAGAACCGGTAGTAAAACTGGTGGGAGGCTTGCCGGAAGGCAAGAACCGGTAGTAAAACTGGTGGGAGGCTTGCCGGAAGGCAAGAAGTGGTAGTAAAACTGGTAGGAGGCTTGCCGGCGGGCAAGAACCAGTAGTAAAACCGGTAAGCATGATGTAAACCGGCAGTAAAGGTAAGTAGAACCCACCCCTGACACAGCCACACGATGTCAACCCTCCTAGTTTAAGAGAACATTTTACAAATCTTCCAGGCTGATTTCCCATTTCTGGGCCTCTTTAGATATCTGCAATTCATTATTTTTAAGAAACAATCCGTGGATTAAATGACAAGAATATTTACCGCATATTTATACATGAAATGTACTGACTAAGCAGCTTTGGAAGCATCAATTCTTTGCAGTGTTTATCCTATAGATCACTAACAGCATTACGGTTAAATATAATAAACAGGAGATTCGTGTTTTGTTCCCTTTTCTTTGTTTTCTTCAAAGAAATGACTGATACTCTCCCACCAGCCTCCTTTTTCTCACCTCCATCAGGACTGCATCTAGAAATAGAATAACAAGAGTTGGAAGGGATCTTGGAGGTCTTCTAGTCCAACCCCCTGCCCAGGCAGGAAACTCTACACTACTTCAGATAAATGGTTATCCAACATCTTAAAAACTTTCAGTGTTGGAGCATTCACAACTTCTGCAGGCAAGTTGTTTCACTTATTAATTGTTCTAACTGTCAGGAAATTTCTCCTTAGTTCTAAGTTGCTTCTCTCCTTGATTAGTTTCCACCTGTTGCTTCTTGTCCTGCCC
Organism: Coluber constrictor foxii; assembly: GCA_038048745.1. Classification (NCBI taxonomy): domain Eukaryota; kingdom Metazoa; phylum Chordata; class Lepidosauria; order Squamata; family Colubridae; genus Coluber; species Coluber constrictor. Next base: position 70,534,643 of record CM075965.1, read on the forward strand.
TCAGGTGCTTTGGAGAATAGCTTGACTCCCTCCTCTTTGTGGCAGCCCCTGAGATATTGGAAAACTGCTATCATGTCTCCCCTAGACCTTCATCAAACTAGACATACCCAGTTCCTGCAATCGTTCTTCCTATGTTTTAGCCTCCAGTCCCCTAATCATCTTTGTTGCTCTTCTCTGCACTCTTTCTAGAGTCACCACATCTTTTTTACATCGTGGTGACCAAAACTGAATACAATATTTCAAGTATGGCCTTACCAAGGCATTATAAAGTGGTATGAACACTTCACGTGACCTTGATTCTATCCCTTTGTTTATGCAGCCTAGAACTGTGTTAGCTTTTTTGGCAGCTGATTTCTATAATATGCTTTACTAATCTGTTTGGATCTTAAACATCTATCCGAGTGTGGTTCGACTTACACATGTATGTTCTGCTACATGTGGACCCCATTGGTTTTTTAAAAATTTCAATCAGAATAGAGCTGGAAGGGAACTTGGAACAAGGGTGAAATGCTACCAATTCGCACCAGTTTGGGTGAAACAGTTGCGGCGGTGGTGGGTGAGATCCGGTAGCGGTGTCAGCATTAGACTCCGCCCACCTGCCCGGATGTCATTACTTCCTGGTTTTAACCAGGATGTAACCTGTTTTTTACCCTCTGCGCATGTGCAGGAGATTTGAGCACGTGTGAGCACAGTGTATGCACTTCTGAACCGGTAGGGAAGGTAAGTAGATTTCACCCCCTGCCTTAGAGGTCTTGTAGTCCAACCCCCTGCTAGAGCAGGAGACTCTATACCCATGATGACGAACCTATGGCACGGGTGACACAGGTGGCACGTGGAGCCATAGCGGTGGGCATGCAAGCTCAGCTCCGACACGCACCAGCCAGCTGGTTTTCGGGCCTTCTGGGCCCACCAGAAGTCAGGAAACACACTGTTTCCAGCCTCCGGAGGGCCTCTGGGGGGGATGAGGAAGGCTGTTTTTGCCCTCCCCAGGCTCCTAGAAAGGCTCTGGAGTCTGGGGAGAGCAAAAAAAGGGCCCGAAGTGGCCAAAAGTGGGGGGAGCATGGGGGAAGGCAGGGCGCATAGAATTATGGATGTAGGCACACGTGCATGTGACCCCACCACGCTTCCCCCGCTTTTGGCACACAATGGCAAAAAGGTTAGCCATCACTGCCCTATACAATTTCAGACAAGTGTCTGTCCAGTCTCTTCTTAAAAAACTCCAGTGATGAACACCCATAATGTCTGAAGGCAACTTCTGTTTCACTGGTTAATTGTCCTCACTGTTAGAAAGTTTCTCCTTAATTCCAGGTTGGTTCTCTCCTTTTTTTTTTTTTAAATTTGATTTATATGCCGCCCTTCTCCGGAGACTCAGGGCGGCTTACAATGCGTTAAGCAATAGCCTTCATACTTCTGTATATTTATACAAAGTCATCTTATTGCCCCCAACAAACTGGGTCCTCAATTTACCCACCTTATAAAGGATGGAAGGCTGAGTCGACCTTGAGCCTGCCTGGGATTGAACTCGCAAGTAATTGCAGCAGCTGGATCTTAAATGCTGCCTTTGTAGGAGGCATTACTCCCCTACGCTACTCAGGCTCCTTGATTGGTTTCCATCCATTGTTTCTTGTCCTGCCTTCAGGTGTTTTGGTGAATAGGTTGAAATCTATTCTCTTCTTTGTGGCAGCCCCTCAAATACTGGAATATTGCTATCATGTCACCCCTAGTCCTAGGATGAAGGGTCAAATAGAAGTCTGCAACAACAGAACCACTGATGATCATATGCTGTCTCAACTCCTCACTCCAGTGAAGCAGGTTATTACTTCCTTTTGCAGAACATCTTTAAAAATTTTAGTCAACAGGATTATATTTCTGTGATCTCCAGGAGGATAGCTTTGTTTACTTTATTGTACACAAACAAAGGGAATGGCTATCATTTCCCCCGTAAGACTTTTAATTGGATTAATGGGGAGAACAGCAGAAAGGGATTACTTAGGCCAGACAGCTTAATCCCAAGGATGTTAAATTTAGCCTCAGAGAGATCCAGCCAAGCAAGAGTTAAACCAACCCCATCCAATTATTTAATCTTGTGGGGAAATCCACATTTGGTTAACTAACCTATTTTGCATATCCAGTTCTCCAAGTAGATTTCTGAAGTTTTGTTTGCTGAAATTAAATTCCTCCCATTCGCTCAAAGCCTCCTGCATTTTCTTCAGTTTCAAATGCTGAATCCGAAGCAGTTGGGAAACAAAGAACGCTCCTGAGGAAACAGAATTTATTGCATTTGAGAGAGCTTTTTTAGCCTTGATGCAAATTATGATACCAAAATTTGGACCTTTTATAGTCCAAAAGGTCTCCAAAAGGTATGGCTGTTGAAAGCCTTTATTTATTATTTATTTATTTTATTGGTTCGATTTATATGCCGCCCTTCTCCAGAGACTCAGGGTGGCTTACAATGCATTAAGCAATAGCCTTCATACTTTTGTATATATCTGCTTAGTAGGGCTTTTGCTCTCTCCCCCCAAAGCAGTGTTCCTTTTTATACAAAGTCAGCTTATTGCCCCCACAATCCGGGTCCTCATTTTACCTACCTCGAAAGGACAGAAGGCTGAGTCAAACCTTGTCAGGGGTACATGGAGAATAACAGTAATTGACTGACACCATCAATTTACCATGTTTCCTTGAAAATAAGACCCTGTCTTATATTTTTTTTGAACCCCGAAATAAGCGTTTGGCCTTATTTTCGAGGAGGTCTTATTATTTTGGGGTGCATGGAGCAAGACGGGGCTCCTCTCTCTGTCTCCCTTACCCTAACCAGAGGAAATGGCAGGGACAGGCTGAGCATGTGTTTAAATATTTTCGGGGAGAGCTTATTTTGGGGGAGGTCTTATTTTCGGGAAAACACAGTACTCATGACTTTTTATATGTTATTTATTTTTAAGTTGGATTATAATAATTGTTTTTATGTTCTATCTATCATCTATCTATCTATCTATCTATCTATCTATCTATCTATCTATCTATCTATCTATCTATCTATCTATCTGTCTATCTAAAACAGTTCCACTATGGCAGCCATTTTGTGTAGTGCAGGGTGTCAAACTTGCAGCCTGTGGGCCAGATGCATCAGGCGCTGGCCACACTCACACCTGATTTAGTGAAGGGGGGAAAAGTTGCGATACGTCATGTGATGACAATGTGATGCCACGAGTTGTTTGTAATCATGTTTATACTTATATCTGTTATCTAATACATGCTTGACAAAATAAATAAGTAAATAAATAAAATAAATAAAAATAAAGTTTGACACTACACTCCTGGTGTAGTGGTTAAGACATCACGGTGGAAACCTGGAGAGGCTGAGTTTTAATACTGCGTTTTGCCCAGGGGTGAAATCTACTTACTGTCAGCATTTCACGCTGCACATACTCCAATGCTGACATAAGAAGAAGTAGCGGAGGCATCTGGAAAGAGACATTTGACCCTCCACCTACTTATTTTCACTGGAGAGAATATCACCTAGGAGATGGGATGGGAGGGAGGAAATTCCTTTGAGGGGAGCAGTAGATTAGGGGCAGAGTGACGGGGAAGATGGCCAATGAGTATAGAGGAGTGGGGAAAGGAAAAGGAGGGTTTTGTCTGAGGAAGCCAGATTTGGCTGCATTGAGTCGGAGAATGTGCGTGCTTAATAAATTAGAGGGTTTTTTTTCAAGATTTTGTTTGAAATGCAATTTATTCAAGACGACTTCGAAACCTAACACTTACCTCCTTACCGCTTCAGAAGTGCTTGCGCAGAAGGTAAAAAACACATTACTTCCTGGTTGAAATCAGGAAGTAATGACATGCGGGTGGGTGGGTGGGTGGAGCTTTGCTCCGCCATTGCTACTGGATCGCCAAGCCACCGGCCAAGATCGCTACCGGATCAGGTGATCAGGGAGCATTTCACCCCTGCGTTGGCCTGAAGCCAGCTGGGTGGGCCATCCATTCTCTCTCAACCCTAGGAAAGAGGCAATGGCAAACCACTTCTGAAACACCTTGCCAAGAAAACTGTAGCAATTTGTTCTCTGAGTCTCTGAGAATTGTGCACGACTGAATGGAAAAAAACAAAACGGCTTTACTATTGGATATTTTACTGTATCTGGCCCTGTGGCTGCAATAAATTGGTTGGATTTAACTAAGCAAGTCATTCTTGTCCTCACTATTTAAAAAAGCCCCCATTATCCCAAGCAAGGAATCCTGAGGGCTACAGTAGACAGTTTATAGTCCTGCCTATCTGGCAATGTTATAATGAAGAGTTATGGAGTTATAATGAAGGAAAGAGTTCAACAAAGAGTTATTATGAAGCCTTACTAGGCCTCTCTCATACACACTTGGCACTTCCTAGATACTCCTTAATCCCAGATGGCACATTTTGATCTGGTTAGTATGATTGGGTGTCACCAGAATAACCGGTAGGGTAATTTTTCTGGCTTATAGTTAGAACTGACCATATTAAATATGGAAAGGGAACAAAGCTGATGGAGGTTCTTGTGGACTAAAACCTATTTCATTATTGGCTGACAATGCTAATTCATGAAAACTGACTAAAAATCTCTCTTAGGCATTAAGATGTTTATCTCTACATTGTTTGTACTTTGCTTTGTAGAAACCAGGGGTTTCCGACCATGGTTAACATTAAAGCTAGGGGATTTCAACTCCCAGAATAGCTAATTGGGGGATTCTGGGAGTTGAAGTCTGCAAGTCATTAAGTTGCCAAGGTTGGATACCCCCCCGGTATAAACCAGGGGTGAAATCCAACAGGTTCTGACAGGTTCTGGAGAACCGGTAGTGGAAATTTTGAGCAGTTCGGAGAACCGATAATGAAAATTTTGAGTAGTTCGGGGAACTGGCAAATACCACCTCTGGCTGGCCCCAGGGTGGGGAGGGACTGGAGATTTTGCAATATCCTTCCCCTGGAGTGGGGTGGTAATGGGGATTTTGTAGTATCCTTCCCCTGGAGTGGGGTGGGAATGGAGATTTTGTAGTAGCCTTCTCCTGCCACGCCCACCAAGCTACACCATGCCCACCAAGCCACGCCCACAGAAACCAGTAGTTAAAAAGTTTGGATTTCACCACTGGTATAAACAATATATAAAAGTCAACACAAAATAAGCACCGGTAAGCATTTCTTTTAAAAATGAACACTTCGTTTGCTATACTTTTTTTCTTCTTCTTTTTATTCAAAGAGATTCTGCGAGCAAAGATTATTTTCTTGGTAATAATCTTGGATAGAACCTTTTCTTTAATCAAACAGGTGATGTGCGTACATATGTAAAAAATGCCATGGCGGGGGGTGGGGTGGGGTGGGGAATCACTTTTGTGACATTTCTGTGAAATTGATCTTAATTTATTTAATCCACTGAAACCTCCCCTACTTCACTCATGGGCTGTGAGTAATCTTGGGAAGCGTAACACTGACCTGGCATTAAAATGAAAATAATGGTGTGTCATCATGACAAGAAGCAAGGCCACCATGAAAGTCCTGACATCACAGCCACCCCACTAATTCATTCCTGAACTAAGGAAGATGTGGTTTATATTAGTGACCTGTAAGAAGGTTCATGGCCTTTGGGAAGGGTTTCGTCCAGGGAACAACAGTGTGATTAATGGTTTATTTACAGCCCTGACATCCAGGCTGTCAGAACTCTTCATCGGCCTTTGATGTAGAACATGCTAAAAGGTCCTCCGTCAGTCTTATCAGCTCACAGGAGAAGATCAGCAAGAGAAGGATGAGTTGATATGGCTAACGTTCTGGCACCAACACTCTCTTCTCCATGCGAGAAAAGCTACCAGGTCACTTATCCATCACTGCACTGAGTTGTAAACAGATACGGGGCAAGGCAAGACATCCTTCCCATCATTTACTGCATCTTTGGCAGAACACAAGGTGCTGATATTATGACTTGAGAAATGGGCACTGCAGTGGTGCCAAATCTACAGAGGACGTTCAGACTATTGGTCCAATTATTGGGAAGGATTGGCCTGAATTGATCACCAGAGATCATGAGGGTGGAAAAACCCAAAAGGTCCCTGCTTTTGCTATTGTCTATCCCTGAAAACAACTTCTTGCTCGCATTCTTGGCTGAGAGTGACTCTAGCATCTGGTTTCTATTACATGTCAAGAGGAACAGTGGATATGTCAGGAGTAGTTCCAGCACTGTTGAAGCACATGACTTGGATCCAGAGTTCCTTATCTGATGGATGTTCTCCAGGGCGGTATTTCTTTATGCTATAGATTTGATACTTGAGTAAGTTTATGACTAATGATGGAATAATACTTGTTGGTTTTAGCCGTATTCCCATCTTCCTGATGTTCTAGTTGGATTCCTCCTCTCATTCTTTCTCCTGGGTTGAGCCACGTGATTTCTGAATCGCTGCCAAAACGTTATTTCCTGAATCAACTTTTCGTGCAGGAACTTTAAAAATTATTGATAGTTCCTCATATGGCTGTGAAGCCAGAAGACAATCACTGTGCATTCCACTTGAAAATTACATTTTAAGTTTTTGCCGAACTTCAGATAACCTTTTGAGGGATGGGCCCGATGCATTTCTTTGGATGGCTGGAGTCTACAGTTGGCATATAGGGCCAAAATTTTCTTAAGAGTGTTCTAGAACTTTGGAGAAATTTGGGGGTTATATTTTGTTGTTCTCCTAACACAGGTGTCAGCAACCTGTGGCTCCAGAGTCACATGCAGCTCATTGGACCCTCTGCTGTAGCTCCATGTCAAGTGATCCCATCACTGGCTGGCTCCGCCCCTCTCCCTCCCCTCCCACTCACTCCTTGGTGGGCTTGGTGGGCGTGGCATGATGAGCATGGCAGGGGAAGGATGTTGTAAAATCTCCATTCCCACCCCACTCCAGGGGAAGGATACTGCAAAATCTCCATTCTTTCCCCAATCCAGGGGAAGGATACTGCAAAATCCCCATTTCCTCCCAATCAGCTGGGACTTGGGAAGCAGAGAATGGATGGGGGCGGGGCCAGTCAGAATTTTTACTACCGGTTCTCCAAACTATTCAAACTTTCCGCTACCAGGTCTCCAGAACTGGTCAGAACCTGCTGAAGCCCACCTCTGATATATATATTGCTTATTTTGTTTTGGTTTTTTTTAGAAAAGTCAGGTGATGTCCTATTATTCATGTCTCTTGATGGCTTGATGGCTATTTAATTTGATCTCAGTCCCTTCATTTTGCTATTTGCCCTTAGGAAGAAGAGCAAGTTCCAGGGTCCCCATTAAAAGGCACTATTTTACTTTTTAAAACATATAATAGGCCCAGTCCACTTGGAAGCCCCCTCTGTGCATGTTCTATTTTCTATCAAAAATTCATTCATTCATTGAGCCATTCACTCCGATAGAATTGAAACCTGGTAGGTTGAGCAACAAGAAGTTTAATTTGAAACAGCTGGTTCTTTTCTAAAATGGCTTTACTCTCTTCCAAATAGTCGGGCCGACTTATGACTAGCCCTCCCTTTCCTGGCTTGAGGTGGAAGGACTGTGATTAGTTCTCCCAGCTGGGTCATCGCAGTTCCTGCAATTCCCGTTCCAGAACTGTATGTTTTGCATTACAAACCTTTGGCCTAACAACATTTTCGTGAGGGTGGAGTTGATGATCTGGCTAAGAGGGAGTAGCTTGTTCGTTTCTAGTTTTCCTAAAATTATTTCATAATCGGAGCGGCTAAGAATTCTCCACCTAATTCAAACACCCAGAAGGAATGTCACACACAGAAGAAAATAAAATCCTGTTCTCCATTGTCCAATTCTGCAGGAGGCAGAATTGAGGTTAGAAGAGAGATGGGCAACACTTTTAAACTCTGAGCATAGCTGGCTCAGGAATTCTGGGAGTTGAAGTCCACATAAAGAAGCATAGTTGCCCACCCTGAGTTAGAAGAAAGGAGATTCCAACTTAATTCGGGAAAAGACCTCTCATTTCTTAGCAATAGGGGCAGTTTAAGAGTGCAATAAATATGGAGAGCTGGGAGTCTCCGCTTCACTGGATGTGCAAAGTAGAGGCTATATCTACTGTACATCTCTGCCCTGGATGCTTTAATTCAGGGGTCTCCAATCTTGGCAATTTTAAGACTTGTGGATTTCAACTCCCAGAGTTCTAGGAGTTGAAGTCAACAAGTCTTAAAGTTGCCAAGTTTGGAGACCTCTGCTTTAATTTGGATTCCAGCCCTACATAGGGAGTGAGGGGGGGGGGGGGTTTGAATGCAGTGGCCAATGGCCTCTTTCAAACTCTCTGACTATATAATTCCAGCCTATTCAAAGAACACAAAGAATGAGCCACACACTTTCTGTTAGAATTTGGGAATTATTGAGTACAATAAGCAGTGCATTCTGAATGGAGAAGTACACATTCTCTTACATAGTGGAACCTACTACCAGAAAATTGATGATAACTATGAGTTTCGCTAAAAAAAAAAAAAGGAGTTTTCAAAGCATTCGCCTTCAAAATGCTGAAAGGGTAGGCAAATATTGACATTTGGGAAACTCTCCCCCTCTCCAAATTTTAGTCTAACATTATGCAAGATATTTGATCTCCATTCTTAACTGATCTGCACTGAATTAACATGGCTTTCTTAGCCAGACTGAAATGTCATCCCACTAGGACCATGATGGTGAACCTATGGCACGTATGCCGAAAGTAGCACACAACCAGACAACCAAGTGAGCAGCGTTTGTGCACTTGCCGGAAACTGGAAATTCAGCTTCCCGGAGAGCACATGTGTGCCAGGGAACTCCTCTTCCGGTTTCTGGCACTCCCATTTCGGCACTCGATGCCAAAAAGTTTCATCAACACCTCACTAGGAGCTACAATAAGAACTTATCTCTCGTCAAAATAGATTTAATAAGGCAATCTTCATACATTATTGTGCTCTGCAATCTGTTTACCTGACATTGTCCTCTTGACTATATAACCCAACTAGCATGAAATGTTTGCCTCTCAACTTTTCTATAACTGCATTAGTGTTAAGTGATGTGGAATACACGTTTTCCAGTACGAGTGATAGCCCAAATGGGAACTGATCTATACTAAATGTAACTCCTAAAATGCTATTTGTAAATCTGAGACAGCAGATACCTTCCTTAAAAAAAAAAGCTAAATTCTTTATCTTCAGAAAAGTGTGGAAATTTGGCAATGTGTATTGGTGAACTGAAGAGCTGTCTCAGGGAACTGGATAAACATAAGATGCTGCCTTGAAAGGAAGATTTGGCAAGAGCAGTTCACACGAGGGATTCCACGTGGATTAAAAGATCTTTTTTCTTTCCTGAGAGTCACTCGGCCTTTAAAGAGCAATAAATGTTCTGTTTCAATTCAATCCACTTAATAGAGGCGTGTGGAGACAATCAAATCTGGTTGAAGGACATAGTTCTGGAATTCGAGAAACAGGAAGAACCAAACCAGATCTTTCCAGGGGTAGATAGCATGATCTCATTCAATACTCCAGTCCAGGATTCTCCATTCTCCGTTAGTACACTTTTCTTAGCCATGAGCCTTTAACAACTCAGACATTTTAAGAGCCATGCAGCTCCATATGGTTCCAATTATTCAGTGGTTTGCAGAATTGATGAATATGCTGTAGATCAACTATGGAAGATTTTAATGAATCATGTGGAGCCCTGGGGGCATTCTGAGTTTGGTAGTTTTCTTACAGATGTTTCATTACCTACTAGGGAACATCTGCAGATATTTCTTCATTGGATAATGAAATTTCTGTAAGCAAGCCACGGAGTTCAGAGAGCACCAAGGACTCCATAGTTCCACCTTAAAATACAAATATTCTCTTCTGTTGTAATGGATCTTGGCATCAGTTTATTGATGTCAATAAATATACCGTATGTCTGGTTATGTTTTGTTCCTTTTTCGTTTCTGCTTTTTCCTTCTTTTATAATTGCATATATTTCTTTTTCCTTCTTTTTTTGGTTCTATCTAGTTATTTTAAAACAAAAAATCAGGAAAAAAGTCACAAAGCTTTATTTACCTCAGAATGTGACGCTGTTCGTAACGACAGTAGCCCCTGCTAATGGAAGCCCCTCATGTCAGATTTAGGACAGGTTTAGGATGAAAAGGGGGTGTTGTTGTTGTTTTAAAAAAATGTTTGTGAGGAATGATGCTTCTTTCTGAGTGAAATGTAGCAGATATCTCAAGACCTAAAGTGGACACCTAACATCAAAAACGTCATCAAAAAAGCACAGCAAAGAAAGTTTTTTCTGTGCCAACTCAGAGAGCTCAAACTGCCCAAGGAGCTGCTGATCCAGTTCTACAGAGGAATTATTGAGTCTGTCATCTGCACCTCTATAACTGTCTGGTTTGGTTCTGCAACCCAAAAAGACAGACAGAGACTTCAGAGGATAATTAGAACTGCAGAAAAAACAATGGCTACCAACCTGCCTTCCATGGAGGACCTGTATACTGCACAAATCAAAAAGAGGACTGTGAAAATATTTACAGACCCCTCACATCCTGGACATAAACTGTTTCAACTCCTACCCTCAAAACGACAGTATAGAGCAGTGATGGCTAACCTTTTTGCCATCGTGTGCCAAAAGCAGGTGGCGTGCAGGGTGGTCACGCACACGTGTGCCCACACCCATAATTCTATGCGCCCCATCCCTGCGCATGTGTGTGCGACCCACCTGTGCTTCCCCCGTTTTGGAACACTGCTATCATCTCACATCTAGTCCTTTTTACTAGACTAAAGGTAAAGGTTCCGCTTGTACATACGTACTAGTTATTCCCAGCTCTAGGGGGCAGTGCTCATCTCTGTTTCAAAGCCAAAGAGCCAGCGCTGTCCGAAGACGTCTCCGTGGTCATGTGGCCAGCATGACACAACACCAAAGGCGCTCAGAACGCTGTTACCTTCCCACCAAAGGGGGTCCCTATTTTTCTACTTGCATTTTTTTTTTTACGTGCTTTCGAACTGCAGAAGCTGGGACAAGTAACGGGAGCTCACCCCATTATGTGGCGCTAGGGATTCGAACTGCTGAACTGCCGACCTTTCGATCGACAAGCTCAGCGTCTTAGCCATTGAGCCACCACACCCCTTCTTTACTAGACTAGATACGCCCAATTCCCGCAACGTTTTCGCCTCCAGCCTCCTAATCATTCTTGTTGCTCTTCTCTGCACTTTTTCCAGAGGCTCACCATCCTTTTTATATTGTGGTGACTAAAACTGGACCTTATAAAGTGGTACTAATATTTCACATGAACTTGGTGCTAGGAAGGAAGGAAGGAAGGAAGGAAGGAAGGAAGGAAGGAAGGAAGGAAGGAAGGAAGGAAGGAAGGAAGGAAGGAAGGAAGGAAGGAAGGAAGGAAGGATTCAAGTTGTTCTTCCCACATCTCAAATTACCTCAGAAGGACACTACTGTGTCTTAATTTTGTACAATGTAGAGCTACCCAATCAAACTGATGCAACAGTGTCTTTAATTAAGCCATATCCTTAGGCAAGAATGCACTGGATCTGTTTGGGCTTTTTAATACTAAGCCTTACCTTCCACTTATAACCAAACAGAAAATAAAGATGAAATATGAGTCAGTATAAAAAGGGATGCAGTCCAAGTTGCACAGTTCCTTGAACCTTTGCAGCTGGATTCAGTTGAAATGCCTGTCTGATTAGGACGGGAATTGTTTTGAAAAAGCTTGTATGAGGCCTCCACGGTCCAGTGAGTGATAACAAGATAACCACAAGAGCTGAGGTCACTCGGTCTGGAATTTTGACTATGGCAATAGCACAAAGCGTTAGTCCTATCTGGAACAACTAACATCAGCCTTGCTTAGGGATTGCAGTTATCCTATTCAGTACACTTTTTGGAAGAATTCCTTTTGGTAGGCAAAATGCACTGATGTTTAATCAGAGAAAGAAGACGATAGATCAAAAGCTTACAATAGGGGTGTCAAACTCAAGGTCCGGGGGCCAGATCCGGCCCACGGGGTACTTAGATCTGGCCTGTGAGGTCACCCTAGAAATAGCAAAGGGCCAGCCTGTGGTGTCTCTGCCAGCAAATACGGAGCTTGGGAGGGCCGCCCCAACCCTCCTGAGCTCCCGAGGTTGCAGGAGGCCGTCGCAGCTAAAAAAAGAGCTCGGGAGCCCGTTTTCACTACAGAGCGCTCGGGCCACCACAAGTGCCCCCAACACAAGTGATGTTGAGCTGGCCATGCCCACCCTGGCCACATCCACCCTGATCCCTGGAGGTCAAATCCAACCCTGATGCGGCTCTCAATGAAACCGAGTTTGACACCCCTGGCTTACAAGATTAGAATCTGGAGGTGTTTGCAGGAGCACAGTATGCTTTTTTAATGGATAGCATCTTCTATGAGCATCGATGGAAATGCTCATTGTTAGCAGGGGTGAAATCCAGCAGGCTCTGACAGGTTCTGGAGAACCGGTAGCGGAAATTTTAAGCAGTTCAGAGAATTGGTAAATACCACTCTGGCTAGACCCAGAGTAGGGTGGGAATGGAGATTTTGCAGTATCTTTCTCCTGCCACGCCCACCAAACCACGCCCACAGAACTGGTAGTGAAAAAACTGGATTTCACCACTGATTGTTAGGCTCGCACACTTCATAGTTATTCTGCCATTGAGTTATTTATTGCACTAAATTAGAATAATTCAAAATATTCTTGACAGAATGCCCTGGATCCTTGGAGAAAATAGCCTGCATGACAATTCTTCGCCCTTTCCTTTCTTTCGTAGTTTTTCTAGTATAGCAACAGCACTATTATCTCTCTGGAACCTCTGCAATTTTTTTGTGTCATCTGATTTTGAACTAAGCCAATTTCTCCTATCCAATACACACTCTCGTCAAAGCAAAATGCTCAAATCCAGTTGAGAGAAGGCCAGAACTCATAAGCAGAGCCAGTCAGAAGAAGTTTAGTGCAGTAGTGAAATCCAAATTTTTTTTACTACTGATTCTGTGGGCGTGGCTTGGTGGGTGTGGTGTGGCTTGATGGGCGTGACTTGGTGGGCATGGCAGGGGAAGGATCTCCATTCCCTCCCCACTCCAGGGGGAAGGATATTGCAAAATCTCCATTCCCACCCCACTCTGGGGCCAGCCAGAGGTGGTATTTGCCGGTTCTCCAAACTACTCAAAATTTCCACTGCCGGTTCTCCAGAACCTGTCAGAACCTGCTGGATTTCACCCCTGGTTTAATGTGGAAATCAAAATCACTCCTAACCACTAGGAAAGTCAGATGATGGCATCAGGAAGAAGTTACGCAAAAGAGAACATAGTGGACTGAAAAGTCTGTCAAGTCACAACAATGCAGTCAAAGTGCATAAAAATCAAGGTGGCGTTTCAATTGCATCATTGCGGCCACCATCTTGACTCATTTGTCCGTAACCTTCGGCCATCCCTGGAGCAGGTCAGGTGATTGAAACTAGCCAATAAGAAAAAGGAAAGTGCAGATGGCCCCTAAGACTTCCTACTTCTTCTCTCATCCTGTCCTGTGGATGCAACTTTGACTTTTGACTGCCTGAAACTTTAACTCCATTCTTCTTCTCTTATTCCACTGCTGGCCCTTGATGGCTTACATTCACCCAGGGGTGAGCCAGCCTTGAAAACCAAGGATCCAAGTAACCAAGTAAGGTTTTTTTCGGTTGGAAAACAGATTTAGGAGAAATGATATTAATTAAATATGATGAACTGGGTATGTCTAGTCTAATGAGGATAAGGTCTAGGGCAGGGATGTTGGATCCAGCTCGCAGGGTCGTCCTGGAAAATGTAAGGGGCTGGCCCATGTTGCTTCTGCCCGGTCTACCCAACGCGAAGAGGAAACATGCCAGCAATTTGGGGAGTAGCATCAAGTTGGCCACACCCACCCAGTCAGCCACACCCACTCAGTCCGCCACACCCACCCGGCCCCCTGAGGTCAACCGCAGCTCTAATGTGGCCCTCAATGAAATTGAGTTTGACACCCTGGTCTAGGAGGTGACATGATAGCAGTCTTCCAATATTTGAGGGGCTGCCCCAAAGAAGAGGGGGGGGGGGTCAACCAGAGGTGGGTTTCAGCAGGTTCTGACCAGTTCTGGAGAGCTGGTAGCGGAAATTTTGAGTAGCTTGGAGAACCGGTAGTAAAAATTCTGACTGGCTCCGTCCCCATCTATTTTCTGCCTCCCCAGCTGATCGGGAAGAAATGGGGATTTTGCAGTTGTTTTCCCAGTGTCAATTCTCCCTCTTAAAGTGCATTCTGAAAAATGATTGGGAGCCTGGTCTGTGCACAGGATAGAGAAAATCTTTCAAAAAATACCCAGAGACATAAATCACAGCTAAGAGGAAATAACAGTTTTGAGTTCACCTTTCATTTATTATAAACAAAAAGATACAGGGAAGGTGGGAGTCGGACAGCCAGCACCTAACCTTAAAAACCCCCCACAGTAGTTAAAATGTTCTTTTGGAGTATCTAGAGTAGCTCCCATAAATATTTGGCTTGTACAGATACTATTAATAAATCTGTTTAGAATGCTGCTATATTGTTTACACGAAGGAAAGCAATGGACTTTCTTTGTCCTGATACTTCTAGGAAAGAAGAATCCTGCTTGTTAGCACCTTGCATAAATATTTGCAGTGCCTTTACAAAATCAACCGAACCTTGCCTGATTTTAAGAAGATATTTATTACTTTTAAAATACCCATTGCCAGATGTGTTGTCTCGTCCCACCCCCGTTGGAACCAGAAGGCCGTTTGAATGGTGAGCATAAATCCTTGGAGGTTTCTGAGGCCCAACACTGAGCCAACGACAGAAAATGGCTGTTTTCTATACAGCTTTATTGCTGCATATACGTAGATAAGGTTTCTGATATTTCCTCACTTAAAATGGAATGGATTTGGCACATTAGTTGGATGAAGAAATATGAACCTCTTCTAGGAGATACCCACTAAGATAATCCCAGAATAATTCCTCTACAGAGGAATTATTGAGTCTGTCATCTCCACCTCTATAACTGTCTGGTTTGGTTCTTCAACCCAACAAGACAGACAGACACTTCAACAGATAGTTAGAACTGCAGAAAAAACAATGGCTATCAACTTGCCTTCCATTGAGGACCTCAATGCAGGAGTCAAAAAGAGGGATATGAAAATATCTACAGACCCCTTGCATCCTGGACATAAATTGTTTCAACTCCTACCCTCAAAATGACGCTATAGAGCACTGCACACCAGAACAACTAGACACAAGGACAGTTTTTTCCCCTGAACGCCATTACTCTGCTAAACAAATAATTCCCCCAACACTGTCAAACTATTTACTAAGTCTGCATTACTATTAATCTCATCATTGTTCCTATCACCCATCTTCTCCCACTTATGACTGTATGACTGTAACCTCGTTGCTTGTGTCCTTAAGATTTATATTGACTGTTTCCTAGTATGATTTGATTGTTTATTTGTTCCCTATGACTATCATTAAGTGTTGTACCTTATGATTCTTGAGGAATGCATCTTTTCTTTTATGTACACTGAGAGCATATGCACCAAAGACAAATTCCTTATGTGTCCATTCACACTTGGCCAATAAAGAATTCCTTTCCCTTCCCTTTAATTTTTAAAAATTGAAATGATTTTCACCCGCTTTGTTCATAATCAGAAATGTGAATGGGAAGGGGCTCAGCAAGCCCCAATCTAGAACGATGGCATTTGCAAAAAGGAACACATAACACTAAATCCCCCACAACATAATTGTTGATACCTGTTGCATGTACAAAAGTCATAGTGTTTGTGGGATGACGGTATCACTTGCCACCCTCCAGACCTATGAATATAAATAGGTTTAAAAAATTCATATCACACTTCTGATACCAATAGGGATAATGAAAGTCAGGGTTGCCCTACAAAAAAAGGGCAACAACTGCTGGAATAGGAATCCTGAGAGAAAAACAGCAGCTCGGGTGCTGATTAAAAAAAAACAAAAAACAAAATGGAGGCCATGGTTATCCTCATAACGTTTTCCCGCCTTGCTCTCCTCCCCAGGCTCCCTTATCAGCAATTGGTTGACCTGCGCAATCACGCTGAAGATTCAAGCAATATATTCTCGTATCATCTAAAGCAGGGGTGGGCTTCAAGTCTTTTAGCAACGGATTCGCTGCCCCGTTGCTGGGTGGGCGTGGCCATGGTGGGCGTGGCTTAATTGGCTGCCTGTATGGAGGTGGGGCATTTTTCACCCTCCCCAGGCTCTGGAGGCTTTCCTCAAGCCTCCGGGAGGGCGAAAATAGCTTCCCCCGGGGTCTGGAGGCCCTCCAGAGGCTGGAAACAGGCCTGTTTCCAACTTCTGGAACCTCCGGTAGGCCTGTTTTTGGCCCTCCCAGATGCTCTGTGCAGCCCCTGCACATACCTGTAATGATGAACGGGCTGTGTGGAGACTCCTGGGAGGGGTGGGGTGGGCATGGCCAGCCAGGAGTGGTATTTGGGGGTTCGGTGAACCCCAGTGATCCTTGGCTAGAGGATTGCCCGAACCTTGCCAAACCCACAGGAGCCCACCCCTGGTCTAAAGTGTGATCCAATAAAGTGTGATCCAATAATTGTGAATAATCTTCACAATTTTGGATCATCTTTTCTTGGCAACTAAGAAAAAACCTCGTTTTTTCCAACACCATCGTTCTCCCCCCCCCCCCCGGCATTTCTCAGCCACCCCAGCCTTTATTTTGCTATCCCTTTAAAGCATCAGCCACTAGATGTTGGAAGTATTGGTCCAGCGTCTGTATATGGGAAGGGGACGGAGAAATAGGAGTGTTTTGTTCACAAAAAGGAGGAAAGGATAACGAGGGAATGAAAACCAGATGGTCTTGTCAAATATGAGACATTGACTGCTTCCATGCCCTTTTCACAAACTTCCCTGAGTCTCTGGCTGGCCACTGTTAGAAACAGGATCCTGGATTAGACAAGGCCCTCAGCCTGAGCCAACAGGACTCTATTTATGTTCTGCTAAACATATCTGGCACAGCCAGTGTATTTCTGAAGATTTCATTGCTGAATGAACGGGTGGAATCACATTTAAATAGTAAACCCAACCCAACCCAGAAATGCAACGGCCCAGATCAGATGTAAAAGCTACATCTCTCATTGGGGAATTCCCTGTAGGAACTATCATCCCTCCATCCTTCTGAGGTGGGTGAAATGAGATTGTTGGGGGCCATAGGCTGACTCTGTAAACCGCTTAGGGACGGCTGGAAAGAACTGTGAAGCGGTATATAAGGGCTCTTGCTATTTGTGACTTCAATGAAGCCCCCTTGTGCATTTGCAGGTGCTAATCCATGGTTAACTGGACCACGGTTTACTGATTAAACCTGAATTCTTCAAGTTTGTGCAAGATGTACAGCCACATATTAGCCATACCAGCTGCATTTCCACCACACGTAACCACAGTTTATGGTTAAGATTTTGTACATTTCCCAGTGTAGATTTCAGCAGAGAGATCTGAGTTTTTGTTAAACTACATCTCGTCCTCTCTTGCCTAAGAGACTGCTGGGGTCAAGACAAATGGTGATTCAAAGCAATTTGCATAAAGAATGGAACTTCCCCTCTTAAAACTGGGATCTCATGTGTTATGTTGATTCTTCTTATATCCTCCTTCCTTCCTTCCTTCCTTCCTTCCTTCCTTCCTTCCTTCCTTCCTTCCTTCCTTCCTTCCTTCCTTCCTTCCTTCCTTCCTTCCTTGCTTCCTTCCTTCCTTCCTTCCTCCCACCCTCCCTTCTTCCTTCCTTCCTTCCCAGCTTCTTATCTGGATAGTACCATCTGCAGACCATTCCTTATCCACCTGATTGATTGTTCTAATTTCCTTCCTTCCTTCCTTCCTTCCTTCCTTCCTTCCTTCCTTCCTTCCTTCCTTCCTTCCTTCCTTCCTTCCTTCCTTCCTTCCTTCCTTCCTTCCTTCCTTCCTTCCCAGCTTCTCATCTGGATAGAACCATCTGCAGACCCTTCCTTATCCATCTGATTGATTCTTCTAATTTCCTTCTTCCCTCCCTCCCTCCCTCCCTCCCTCCCACCTTTCCTTCCTTCTCTCCCTCCCTCCCTCCCTCCCTCCTTCCTTCCCAGCTTCTCAGCTGGATAGTACCATCTGCAGACCATTCCTTATCCACCTGATTGATTGTTCTAATTTCCTTCCTTCCTTCCTTCCTTCCTTCCTTCCTTCCTTCCTTCCTTCCTTCCTTCCTTCCTTCCTTCCTTCCTTCCTTCCCAGCTTCTCTTCTGGATAGAACCATCTGCAGACCCTTCCTTATCCACCTGATTGATTCTTCTAATTTCCTTCTTCCCTCTCTCCCTCTCTCCCTCCCTCCCTCCCTCCCTCCCTCCCTCCTTCCTTCCTTCCTTCCTTCCTTCCTTCCTTCCTTCCTTCCTTCCTTCCTTCCTTCCCAGCTTCTCATATGGATAGCACCATCTACACACCATTCCTTATCCACCTTGATTGATGGTTTCCTGAATCTCATATTGCAAAGCGATCTGGGGGGGGGACAGCGTTTCCCCCTGGAGAGGCAGCCAAAATGTTTCATTTTTCTTAAAACGGGATTACGTAAGAAGCCTTCTTGGCTGTCCAGTGGGTTAAACTTTTATGGCTGCTTCCCCTTAGATCCTTCTTCCACAGTTTGTGCATTGCTAACTTTCCAGGTGCTGAGGTTTCTTCTTTCTTTCTTTCATTCTTTTTTGGCAAATGCTCCAGACAAATGGTCTTGTTAGAACTGTTTACCCAATGGGGATGTTACTGGTGTCATGCCCCCCATCTCTTTGTATATAGTGTGACTTCTCCCCTATGGACAAGGCACCGCAGAGAAGAAACTTTGGTTAAACAAGTATTTCTATTGTTAATTTGGCCGATTTCCATGACTACATCTGTTCTCTTTGGCTGCAATACAGCCTCCAGCCCACATATATGATAGAGATCTGGATACAGTCAGGCTTTCATCTCTGTCAAGCTGCAGAGGATCTTTCTCTCCCTGGATGACCTGACACTTAGCTGTACATCAGTGAGTTGCTATATCTGAATGCTGCTTTTCAAATAATAATTGTTGCCTTCAAACTGGTAGCTTCTCATCCCTTCCTTGTCAGAGTTGTTTGAAGCCCAGGGAACGGATGGTCTAATCTCAGAGAAGGAAGTGATGGCAAAAAGCTAATATACTATAAAGATAAAGGTAAAACCTTTATCTTTAAAACCTGCACATGCGTACTAGTTGTTTCTAGCTCTAGGGGGCGGTGCTCATCTCCGTTTCTAAGCTAAAGAGCTGTCCGAAGACGTCTCCTTGGTCATGTGGCCGGCATGACTCAACGCCGAAGGCGGATAGATCACTGTTACCTTCCCACCAAAAGTGGTCCCTATTTTTCCACTTGCATTTTTTATGTGCTTTCGAACTGCTAGGTTGGCAGAAGCTGGGACAAAGAATGAGAGCTCACTCCATTACGCGGCACTAGGAATTCGAACCGCTGAACTGCCGACCTTCTGATTGACAAGCCCCGCATCTTAGCCTCTGATGCTCCAATCCAGGAGCCCTCAAGCATTATGACAAACCATTTTATACCAAATTTATATTTGCTGATAAAGATTGAACCTGAAAGGTGAAAGGGAAGGAATAAGCTCCCTCCCATATTGGGATCGACCAGATGCTTCAACATAAAAATTAGCTAATGAGAGCTAAATAGCTTGAAATAGATCTATACTAGTCTCCCTTTATTTCTTTATCAGCAAATATAAATTTGATATATATATGCGTATGTGTATGCTAGTCGTTTCCAACTCTAGGGGGCGGTGCTCATCTCCGTTTCAAAGCCGAAGAGCCAACGCTGTCCGAAGATGTCTCCGTGGTCATGTGGCCGGCATGACTAAACGCCAAAGATACACGGAGCATTGTTACCTTCCCACCTGCTGGTTTTGCTACCGGTTGTATAGAATCAGACCGAACCTACAGCAACCCACCACTCTGCTGAACCCAAACAGCATGCCTTCTTGGTGGTGGCCCCTGCTTTTTAGAATGGCATCTTCCCAGAAATTTGTACTGCCCCCTATCTTTCTGGAAACCGTTAGAAACTTTGTCCCAAAGGTGCTATTTTTTCCAAGAGGCAACTGGACTTTCTGGTTTTTCTTTGAAGATATTTCACTTCTCATCCAAGAAGCTTCTTCAGCTCTGGATCAGTGCTTCTCAACCTTAGCCAGTTTAAGATATGTGGACCTCAACTGCTGGCTGGGGAATTCTGGGAGTTGAAGTCCACATATCTTAAACTGGTTATGGTTGAGAAGTACTGCTTTCAGGGGTGAAATGCTCCCGGTTTGGACCAGATTGCCCGATCCAGTAGTAGCAATGGCAGTGGATGGTTTGGAGAACCGACAGCAAAAATCCCTGATGCCCAGCTGAGCCGCGAGATCATCAGAGGCTTTTTTTTAATTTTTAAAAGCATTTTTTCTACAACCTCTTCGGCTGAAAAAATGTTTTTAAAAGTAAAAAAACAACCTCTGATGATTGCGCGGCTCAGCTGGGATCGTCAGAGGCTTTTAAAAGCATTTTTTTACAACTTCTTCGGCCAAAGAGGTTGTAGAAAAAATGCTTTAAAAGTAAAAAAAAAAAAACCTCTGATGATTGCGCGGCTCAGCTGGGATCGTCAGAGGCTTTTAAAAGCATTTTTTTACAACTTCTTCGGCCAAAGAGGTTGTAGAAAAAATGCTTTAAAAGTAAAAAAAAAAACCTCTGATGATTGCGTGGCTCAGCTGGGATCGTCAGAGGCTTTTAAAAGCATTTTTTTACAACCTCTTCGGCCAAAGAGGTTGTAAAAAAATGGTTTTAAAAGTAAAAAAAAAAAGGTTGGCCACGCCCACCCGGTCATATTCCCCCCCACCAAGCCACACCCACAGAACCAGTAGTAAAAAATTTTACATTTCACCACCGACTGCTTTGGACTACGGTATATAACCACTAATCCTGACCTTTACAAAGGAGGGTTATCTGAAAATTTACATCAGTGAATGGCGTTTAGATTCATCTGGTTACCCCCACAGCAAGACCCCTCTTCCCTCTTTTCATCAAATTTAGGAATTTCTCCAAGGGAGGCAGAAGCAGAATTTTTGCTTATCTTAAAACTCTCATCGCAGATAAACAATTTGCTACTTTACCCCGCAAGCCTTTTGCCATCCTCGTTTTCAAGCCAAGGTTGGAAAGCTTTTAAAGCTGAAAATTATACCAGCTTTTACTCATCCGAGCTTGATTAGCAAGCGTTCTGAGGTAAACAGAGTTGACTTGGTGGGTTGAAATTGGACTCACATCTGCCTGCAAGTGATTGTAGAAAGCAAAGGAGGAAAGGGTTGTATATAACTACTTTGGATTACCACAAATAATACTCCAAATCGCAGTCGTTTTTAAGAGGAGCAAGGTAGAAGATTTTAATAAATCGCTGTGCAGCTGGTTTACATTGTGTGTTTAGCCAACAGTCATAATGGGTTTCTTTCACTTGATCATCAGTTTGCCCTGTTTATGAATAACAAAGAAAGAAAATCCTGAAGGAAGACATCAGCAGCTGTATGAATATTTATTGGGATTACAGTCCTACTACTGTATATTTCCAAAGATGTCTCCCCATAGGTTGGCAGCCCAAATTATATACAGCATATAATTTTACAACAGTTCCTTTAGTCGCTGTTCGAAGTTACGACATCACTGAAGAAAGTGACTTGTGATCATTTTTCACACGTACAACCAGTGGTGGGATTCAAATAATTTAACAACTGGTTCTCTGCCCTAATGACCGGCATGGTGGGTGTGGCCAGGGGGTGTGACAGGCAGCACTCGGCCTCCTGCACCCCCCTGGGAGCAAAAACTGGCCACGGGGGGGGGATGTGTGTGCCACATTCCCGTGCCCCATTTTGGCCCTAGTAGCTCTGCACTTACTTGGAAGGCAAAATGGGGGGCATGGGGACTTTTGGAAGGGGAGGGGCAGGGAGCGGAGGGGCCACCCAGCAATTTAACTACCATTTCACCCAAACCGGCCTGAACCGTCCCGAACCGGCTGAATCCCATCACTTCTTACAACCATTACAGAATCCCCAAGGTGCCATAATCAAAATCCATAGTCTGCTTGACAACTGAGTCACATTTATGATGTTTGCAGTGTCCCAGGGCCATACGATCACCTTTTGCAACAATGGGGAAGCCAAGTTCACTTAACAACCGTGTCACTAACTTAAGAACTACAGTGATTCACTTAACAGCCAGGGCAAGAAAGGGTCAAAATTCACTTAGCAAATGTCTTGTTTAGCAAAATAAAATTTGAGCCTAATTGTGGTTGTAAGCTGCAAGTTCATAAACCCAAGAGAAACCTGGAATGAGGTTGAGGTTGTACCTGGATTGTTACATGATATTTCATATTTTTTTTCCCCTAATAGTTCCACAGTCGTCTTCCCTTCGTTTCTTGAAAAATTCGAGCAACTGCTATTTTCGATTCATTAAAATGATCACGCATCCGTCTTAAATTTTTATTCGTTTCGAGCGTAGGGTCAACTGGGATGTCCATAGATGGAAATCATCAAAAAAGTTAAGATATAGCAACTCTTTTTCAAAGCTGTCTTTTTTATGTGTGCTGCATGCCAAAGTTTATATGGGTTTTATAATTTTTAACTTTTATGTACTGTTTTTTATTCGGCTGTTCACCGCCCTGAGTCCGCAAGGAGAAGGGCGGTATATAAATCTAATTAATAAATAATAAATAAATAAATGTAAAAGAGGAGTGGGGCACCATTATAGCTGCCATCTTGACTTTTTTGACCGCCCTTCCCCAGCCCCTGCTACAGCAGGAAAGCTTGAAACAAATCATTGGTGTATTATGAATAGATGTTCTCATTGCTAATTTGCCCTTCTATTGCAGGAGTAGACAACTATGGCCCCTGTACAATAGCTGGCTCAGGAATTCTGGGAGTTGAAGTCCATTGGTCATAAAGGGGCCATAGCTGCCCATCCTGTTCTAAGGAGAGATATTACAGGGGATTAAAAGATCATTGATTTCCTCCACCATACTGCTTAAATTACAACGTGCGATGCATAGATTTGTGGGGCACATTAAACAACTACCAACTTTTCCCACATCCAGTCTCAGCACATCTAAGAGACATCCTTTCGGTATCTATCAATTGTAGGATACGTTGCCCTTGCCTATCAAATTGTTCCTTTATGGTGTGGAGTAGAGACGAGATCACCTAATGGCCTCCTTTCCAAGTCATTGGGTTATTCCAGCTTTAACTCTTTTAGGTTCATAAAAGTGTTAAAGCTGGAATAAGCGAAGGTCACTCCTTTTGTTTTTAATTGCTATTTTAATTACTAATTACCCATAGTATTGTTTCCAGTGGCTCTCAAAAATGGTGTGCTTTTGGTAAGTAATTTTTTAAAAAATCAATTGTTTTAATTCAATTTGAGTTTTAAATTTGGAGTTCTTAAATTTTTTGGGTTTTAACTAATTTCGGCTTTAAACCTAATACTTTTAATAATTTTCAAATTTAAATTATGATATTTGTATTGTGCTTTTACTTGGTTATACACCGCCCAAGTCCTTCGGGAGAGGGGCAGAATAGAAATAAAATTATCCTTATCCTTATCCTTAAGTCATCTTTCCTCTTTTTACTTCAGTTTTTCATCTTTCCCTCCCTCTCTCTCTTTCGCTCTTTTTCTTTCTCTTTCTTTCTCTCTTTCTCCCTTTCTTTCTTTTACTCTCTTTTCTCTATCTCCCTCTCCCTCTCTTTCTCTTTTGCTTTCTTTCTCTTTCTCTCCCTCCCTCTTTCTTTCTTTCTTTTACTCTCTTTCATCTTTCCCTCCCTCTCTCTCTCTCTCTTTTGCTCTTTTTCTTTCTCTTTCTTTCTCCCTTTCTCCCTTTCTTTCTTTTACTCTCTTTTCTCTCTCTATCTCCCTCTCTTTCTCTTTTGCTTTCTTTCCCTTTCTCTCCTTCCCTCTTTCTTTCTTTCTTTTACTCTTTCTCTCTCCCTCCCTCCCTCTTTCTCTAACTCTTTCTCTCTTTTTCTTTTTTTCTCTCTCTCTCCCTTTCTCTTTTTTCTTTCTTTTACTCTCTTTCTCTCTCCCTTCCCTCCCTCCCTATTTCTGTTCTTCTTTTATCCAATTTTGCCCATTGAAATGTGTATTTAATGTTTATTAAATAAAACTCAAGCTCTGTGTTTGGCTAGCTGTACTAAATTGTTTGCTTGCTTTATTCTGGATGCCAGGTTCACTGGGAATGAGCTGAGTACAAGGTAAACTGGAAATTACCTGCAAGCATTTTCCAACCGGCCCAGTTAAAAGAGCTTTGCTGGAAATATGGAGTTTGTCAGAGTGAGATAAGAACAGTCAGATGGAGCAACGGGGGATTGGATTGTATGTGTGGAAAAAATAGCAGCCATTTGCTGACTTGTGACTTTATTTATTTATTTATTTATTGGTTCGGTTTATATGCCGCCATTCTCCGGAGACTCAGGGTGGCTTAAAATGCGTTAAGCAACGTGTTGAATTTTAAATCACAACCATAAAGTGGGTACTTACTCCTGTCTGTCTATCCCAGGGGTGTCAAACTCAAGGTCTGAGGGCTGGATCCGGCCCACGGGGTGGTTAGATCTGTCCTGCGGGACCAACATGGAAACAGCGAAGGATCGGCCTGCGGCGCCTCTGCCAGTGAAAACGGAG
This sequence comes from Coluber constrictor foxii, assembly GCA_038048745.1. Lineage (NCBI taxonomy): Eukaryota > Metazoa > Chordata > Lepidosauria > Squamata > Colubridae > Coluber > Coluber constrictor. The sequence continues at coordinate 70,559,308 of CM075965.1, forward strand.
CTCGGGTGCCCCTGACATGAGTGACATAGATCTGACCACGCCCCCTGGCCACCCCCTCCCCCCCTCCCCCCCGAGGTCAAGCAAAACCCTGATGTGGCCCGTAATGAAATTGAGTTTGACACCAGAGTCAAACTTAGTCAGGAGAACCGGTAGTAAAAAAAAATGCTTTAAAAAGGTTAAAAAAGGTTCCGATGATCATATAGCACAGCTGTGATCATCGGAACCTTTTTTTTTTACTTTTTTAAAGCCTTTTTTAGTACCTATTTGTCCGAACCAGTAATAAAAAAATGCTTTAAAAAAGTAAAAAAAAAAAGATGGTCACGCCCACCCAGTCACATGACCCCCACCAAGCCACACCCACAGAACTAGTAGCAACAAATTTTACATTTCACCACTGCACAGCACTGTCTTATGCCTAAAGATATTTACCCATGTAGTAAGCTGTATTGCTATTATCCTTCTCATCTTCTCCACCTTCTCATCTTTCCTACTACCTTCTCCTATTGGTATATTATGATTTATCAATTGCTGCTTGTTTCTTATGATTTATGATTGTATCTTATGATATATGATCTATGACTTATCACTTTGTTGCTTGTATGTACATTGAGAGCTTAGGTACTGGGGTCAAATTCCTTGTGTATCTAATCATACTTTTGCCACTAAGGAATTCTATTCTGTTCTGTTCTGTTCTGTTCTGTTCCATTCCTTTCTGTTCCATTCCTATATTCTATTCTATTCTGTTGTGTTCTGTTCTGTTCTGTTCTACTCTGTTCTGTTCCATTCTGTTCTGTTCCATTCCTTTCTGTTCCATTCCTATATTCTATTCTATTCTGTTGTGTTCTGTTCTGTTCTACTCTGTTCTGTTCCATTCTGTTCTGTTCCATTCCTTTCTGTTCCATTCCTATATTCTATTCTATTCTGTTGTGTTCTGTTGTGTTCTACTCTGTTCTGTTCCATTCTGTTCTGTTCCATTCCTTTCTGTTCCATTCCTATATTCTATTCTATTCTGTTGTGTTCTGTTGTGTTCTGTTCTGTTCTACTCTATTCTGTTCCATTCTGTTCTGTTCCATTCTTTTCTGTTCCATTCCTATATTCTATTCTATTCTATTCTATTCTATTCTATTCTATTCTATTCTATTCTGTTCTGTTCTGTTCTGTTCTGTTCTGTTCTGTTCTACTCTGTTCTGTTCCATTCTGTTCTGTTCTGTTCTATTCCTATATTCTATTTTGTTCTGTTCTGTTCTACTCGTGTTCTGTTCTGTTCTGTTCTGTTCTACTCCTGTTCTGTTCTACTCTGTTCTGTTCCCTTCTGTTCTACTCTGTTCTGTTCTATTGTATTCCGTTCTGTTCCATTCCTATATTCTATTCTATTCTATTCTATTCTATTCTATTCTATTCTATTCTATTCTATTCTATTCTATTCTATTCTATTCTATTCTATTCTATTCTATTCTATTCTATTCTATTCTATTCTATTCTAATTCTAATTCTAATTCTAATTCTAATTCTAATTCCATTCCATTCATTTTTCTTCGTTGGGTTCCCACGTCATGAATTTTCAGCAAGTCGAAGCCTCAGTTTTGCAAGCCTTGCCCTCCGATGGGGAACTGAACCTCTATTCAAATTTAACCCGGGTTCCTAGGAGCAATACAGCAAGCTGGGGTTCCTATGGAGAGATTACTTTTTAATAAAGCAAAACATTTATACTTGTTGCTAGTAAACCATCTACATGATTTATTGCCTGACAAATAGTTCTGAAGCCCCCTCCCCTCCTCCTCGACCTGTGAGCTGCCTCAAACCTATGCCTCTCTGTCGCTCTGTTACCTCTGCTGTTTTGCTAGTTGCATCATTTATTTCTGAATGAAAGAGAAGACAGATGTTTCCGATTACACTTTCTGTAAGAGGATGAGACCGGGGAGAAGGGAAGAAGAAACTTGGCATGGCTTGCTACCTGAAGCTGTTACCAGATGTTCTTCTGCTCAAAAAAAGAAAAAAACCAATACTGCGTACGGCTGTTCTCACTCGCAGTCCTCCATAATGCTAGAATAGATTATGTATTTTTCCAGTCAAACCCTCAAAATACAAAGGACTTTTGGTAATTTCGCGAAGCTGGATGGATTGGGGATTGCAACTTGAGAGAAAACACATTTTCTGATAAATTACGATCAAGAGGATTGTTTTCTACCATTATTATGGGTGAAATAGGTTTGGCACAAAGTCAACCGTAGCCATCTGGAAATATCACTATGTACCCCAAAGCACGGTGAAGATTTGGATGAAAAATTACAGAGTGGCTTGGAAGGAGGAAGAGATGAAGGGCCAAGGGAAGCCATGACCAAGCCAATTCTCATCTTCTAGTACAGGTAGTCAGGTTAACAGTACCGAAGTTGGAAGGGACCTTGGAGGTCATCTAGTCCAACCCCTTCCTCACGCAGGAGATCTGTACTAGGGATTCAAACCGCCAAACTGCCTAGTCCTCCATTATAGGGACCATTCAAACTTACGATGGCACTGAAAAAAGTGACTTAGGACCAGTGGTGGATTCCTCGCGGTTTGGCACAGTGTGAAAATTTCCGTGCCACTGGAATAATGGGTGCCAGGTTTTTTTAAAAAAACACATTCTTTATGATTTTAAGTATGCTGAATCAAAAATTGTCGTGGACCATTTAGCTAACTTGAGAGTACAAAAAAACCCAGATAAATACAGTGGTGGAATTCAGGCGGTTCACACCAGTTCGGGCAAACCAGTGGTGGGTTCCTCCTGGTTTGGCCTGGTTCCACCGAGCCGGTAGTGGTGACGATATGATGTCACTGAACCAGTTCTGCCCCCTCACCCCCCTGAATAACCCACCCATGTTATTCTTACCTTTTATTTGGCCCCACCCCCAATCTATTGCTGTCTCCTGAGTCCCAGCTGACCCACTAGAAGGAAAAAAACTGTTTAAACTCTTGCCGCAGGGCTTCAAAGGGCCGCCCTACAGCTGATCAGTGTTAAAAGGCAGTGTGGTGATAGACCGGTGCCTCCAAAAACAAATGAGTAAACCAGTGCCTGCAAAAATAAATGGGTAGACCGGTGCCTGCAAAAACAAATGAGGAGACCAGTACTGCTCTGCAAGCAGTTAAAAGCCTGGTAGACCAGTACCTCTGCTAAATCCTAAAGAATTGTCACATGACCATCAAGCCATGCCCACAAAATAAGCCACTCCCACAGAACCGGTAGTAAAAAAAAATTAGAACTCACCCTGCTTAGGACCATTTTTGACAGTTACAAACTTTGCAATCAAAATTCAGACACTTAGCAATTGGTTCATACTTATGACCATTGGTGTCTCACAAAGTCATGTGATCCATCTTTTGCAACCTTTGGACAAGCAGTGTTTTTTCCCAGTGATCCTGGTCTATCAGGGCAACCTGGTCTACCTAATTATGGGATGGAGCATACTGCTTCCACTTAGATCTATACTAGTCTCCCTTTATTTTTTTGTCAATAAGCATAAATTCAACATAAAAATACTCTGGACAAGCAATGGGGGAAGACTCAAAGCAACACTCAATGGGGGAAGTCAGATTCACTTAACAACTGGGTTACTAACTTATTGTTGTGACCCAAGCCCAAGTAGGTATTATCAGTTGCAATCAGTTCAAAAACGAACAGACTTAAGCTGAGAATTAACTCATTCTCAGTGTAGTCCAAACTAAATCAAAACAAATTCTTCATAACACAAATTCTTCGGCCTTATCACCAACATTAGTCTAATTAGGCAACCTGCCAAAGGCTTTTCTTGGCAAAAGTTCAGGAGCAGAAGACGCCGACAAGAAATAAATGCAGCAAGACAAGAAACAAATCTATCAACGTTGTTTTCTGACAAAGACCCAAGAGCCATTGCTGATTTTTAAGCCTTCTGGGAGGGGCCAATCATCTCTTGGCCTTACTCCTGAGTCGTCCTTTTTGCTTTAGCTGCTCTTGCCTTCTGGCAGCTCTTCTCATGTGTGCACTAGGAACAGGCTCCTCCTGTTCCTCTGCCTCTCTACTGTCAGCCTCTGGAGGCTTTGGAGTCTGCACATCACTCCCAGATGGCCCTGGCCCCCTCTCTGCCTCCAACGCAGAGTCCTCATCCGACTCTTCCCCAGCCTCCAGGACTGGCCCATGTTCCTTCCCAGCCTCCTCAGTATCCAACACTGCTGCCAGCTCTGCAGGCTGCTGGTGGATCACAACATTTATTAACTGCAATGATTCACTTAACAATTGTGGGAGGAAAGGTCTTAATATGGAGCAACATTCATTTAAGAAATGTCTCACTTAACAACAGAAATTCAGGGCTCAATTGTGGTCGTAAGTCAAGGACTACTGTATTGGTCTAGGGCCTTTCTCTCTTCTTCCTACATGAATGTACTTTGCACAAAGCTATTGACCTGGTTTATACAACCTGCTGACACAAAATGTACTTTGCTTTGTTGTGTCTTAGCCTCCATATCACGTCAACAGACCATTGTGGTTTTAAAACTATGATTTATGACGTAGCCTGTTGTGCAAACCCAGCCAGTTGCATTTATTCAGTGAATCATCGTTGAAGAAAGCTGGGTTGTATTCCGTGAACCTGACCCTTATCTGTGCTTTCCCAGCAAAAAAATCACTCCATTTTAATTCTTTAGGCCAGGCTTTTCCTACGTAAATCAAGATGTTTCACATCCATAGTTAAATGAAATCTCATTCACTAGTTTCTGGGCTTTCTCAGACATCAAAGCAGCATTTTGCTGTCTGTTTGGAGATTTAGGAGAGACTAAGATAGATCTATTTTTGACTTGTTTGTCTTCATCGGTTAGCCACACCCCCATCTCATGACTCCTCCCTGTAATGGTCAAATATTTATTTTATTTTATTTTCGTAGGTCTTTATTTGTATCATTCTTTAGGCCAGGCTTTTCCTACATAAATCAAGATGTTTCACAGCCATAGTGGCTTTATAAGAAGAATCTATTTCTTGGTAAATTGTTCTCTGTATAACATTGCCGGTTGGGTTATTTCTCTCTGAGATAAAAAAATAAAGAACTTGGTGGATGATTATATATATATATCTCTGATGAGAGATAGGGGGCAAAGTATCTGGCAGATGTCAATGGGGGGTGGGGTTTGTCCCGCTTGGGATTCTAGAATCAAGGCACCTCGATCTCAGGGAAGCTTTTTGGAAGGAGTTTTAGGACTGAAAATAACAGGCCTGGAAGGGAACTTGGAGGCCTTCTAGTCCAGGGGTCACCAATATTTCAGACCTCAGGGACCACTAAATTCATAATTTTAAATCCCGTGGACCACTAATATGATCTGCCTGATGACCGGCTTGGTGGGCATGGCTAGGTCGTCATGTAACTGGGTGGGCATGGCCAACTTTATGGCCAACTCGATGTCACTCACATCGAGGGGTGCCTCGCCAGCCTCTACTCACCCCTCCCTTGCCAGCCACTCCTCGCCTCCCCACCCAGGCTCCTTAGGGCTCCAACAGGAAGCAGTTGTTGGAGCTAAGCAGCCACCACAAGAAAGAGTTGGCAAAACAGCTCAGTTCAAACTGGATCTGGCTGAGAAGGAGGCTCAGCAGAAGCACCTCACTGAGAACTACGAGCATAGGCTTTCCAAGCAGAGGGAAGACCTGCAGGAGTGCAAGGCCAAGTACCGGCGCCTGGAGGCCCAACAGGGCTGAGATGGTCAGTTGGTTCCGAGCCATGATGCAGTCCCACTGGAACAAGGCCCTCCGGCTCTTCGCCACCAGCTGTGCTTCCCTTCAGCCTTCGCCCAAAGCCCCACACCAGGAGGCTGAAGCAGACCCCTAGTTGGAATTTCTTCCCCCCTCCAACCCACACAAAAAGATCCCAAAGGAGGAGACTCTCTGCAGCAACACAAATATTCATTGTATGTATCCGGCCCAGGGGCCATAGTTTGAGGACCCCTGATTTAGTGCAATATAAAAAATGCAAATATTTTTTCTGTGGACCACCAAAATTTTCTCATGGACTATCAGTGGTCCATGGACCACCAGTTGGTGACCACTGTTCTAGTCCAACCTCCTGCTTACCAGACAAATACCATTCCTGACAAATAGCTATCCAGTCTTTTCTTGAATACTTTTAGTGATGGACAGGGGTGGGCTTCAAAAATTTTAGCAAGGGGTTCTCTGCCCGGTTGCTGGTGGGCATGGCCATGGTGAACATAGCCTAGTTGGCCTCCTGCACCATGGCAGAGGGGGCAGTTTTGCCCTCCCTGGGCTCCAGAATCTTTCACCCTCCGGGAGGGCGAAAACTGTCTCCCCAGAGTACGGAGGCCATCTGCAGGCCAGAAATGGGCCCATTTCCAGCCTCCCCGAGTCTCCACAAGTGCCCTGAACTTATCTGCATTCAAAACGGGCCATGTGGGGACTCCTGGGAGAGGCGGAGTGGGGTGAGTACGGCCAACCAGGAGTGGTATTTGTGGGCTCTCTGAACTGCACAGAATCTTAGCTAAAGATTCTCCTGGATCATGGAGCATCTACAACTTCTGGAGGCAAGCCATTCCACTGATGAATTGTTCTCACTGTTAGGAAGTTTCTCCTAAATTGATTCTGGATTAGTTCCCATCTGTTGCTTCTTATCTTGCTTTCAGGTGCTTTGGAGAATAAGTCAATCCACTCTTCTTTGTGAGAGCGTGTCAAGTACTGGAAGAATGCCATCCCATCACCCCTAGTCCTACTCTTCATTAGACTAGACATACTTAGTGCAGAGAAGAGCAACCAGAATGATTAGGGGACTGGAGAACATATGAAGAACAATTACAGGAACTGGGCATGGTTAGTCTAGTGAAGAGAAGGACCAGGGGAGACATAATAGCAGTCTTCCAATATCTGAGGGGCCGCCACAGAGAGGAAGGAATCAAGCTCTTTTCCAAAGCACCTGAAGGCCAGACAAGGAATAATGGATGGAAACTGAACAAGGAGAGAGTCAACCTAGAAATAAGGAGAAGTTTTCTGTCAGTGAGAACCAGGGGTGAAATCCAGCAGGTTCTGGAGAATCGGTAGTAGAAATTTTGAGTAGTTCAGAGAACTGGCAAATCTGGCTGGCCCCAGAGTGGGGTGGGAATGGAGATTTTGCAATATCCTTCCCCTACCATGCCCACCAAGCCACGCCCACCAAGCCATACCACGCCCACCAAGCCACGCCCACAGAACCGATAGTAAAAAAAATTGGATTTCACCACTGAGTGAGGACAATCAACCCATGGAACAGAAGTTGCCTTCAGAAGTTGTGGGAGCTTCATCACTAGACGCTTTCAAGAAGAGATTGGACTGCCATTAGTCAGAAATGGTAAAGGATCTCCTGTTTGGGTGGGGGGTTGAACTGTTGATTTATTAGTTAACTAATTAATTAATTTATTAGTTAACTCAACACACCTAATATTCCTTTCTCCTCCTATTTTTCTTTGCCATCACAACCCTGTGAGATGAGTTCATTGCAGAGGTGGGTTTCAGCAGGTTCTGACCAGTTCTGGAGAACTGGTAGCGGAAATTTTGAGTAGTTCAGAGAACCGGTAAATACCACCTCTGACTGGCCCCATCCACATCTGTTCTCTGCCTCCCGAGTCCCAGCTGATCAGGAGGAAATGGGGATTTTGCAGTAACCTTCCCCTGGAATGGGGAGGGAATGGAGATTTTACAGTATCCTTCTTCTGCCATGCCCACCAAGCCACGCCCACCAAGCAACGCTACACCCACCAAGCCACACCCACAGAACCGGTAGTAAAAAAAATTGAAACCCACCACTGGTTCATTGGTGTCTGTTTAAGAAGTTTAGGATCAACCTTCAATAACACGAAGTGAAATATAGATTGATTTCTTCCTTTGTTTTAATTAAATGTGCAAATTGAGTTTGACAGGTAAAATACTGAAGCAAATGAATCTGAGTCACATATCGTGCTGTAAAAGTATCTTGAAAAAAGTAATAGATTTATTGGAAGAAATATCCATTTGTTCAGTTCCAAGTGTAGAGAAAAACACTGGAAACATGGAGGCTGATTGGAAAGATGGTTTACTGATGAACAGGATCACATGGGTTTGAGATACTGGGTAGCTGACAAAATGGAGTTTAGAGTGGGTGGGTTTTTATACCTTCTGGATTCCTATGGGGGTCATGTAGGGGTCATAGCTGACTCTATAGGCAAAAGAGGAAATGCAAATCCTAGGTGTTTGTCTGAGCTAATTTTGTCAACCTTTTGTTTGTTGCTTATCTGGAGTTTCTGTCTGACCCAGTCTTTCTGAATGGATTACCAAATCTGCATTTCTAAAAACTGACCTCCTCAGTTTCTGCTCAGGGCAAGGAAATGCCCTGAGGTTTCATAGATTTTTTTTTTATTTCTACTTCAGGGGAAATATTTTATCCTGCCTTTTTAATATTTCCCAAAATATTTCATTCTTCTGGGGGAGGCAGGGCGGGGGTTGCTAACTTTCTACAGACTCTGTTCAGTTACTTGTGTTACTTGAGATGAAATCCATGAGATAGTTTTGGTTCCCCCATTTTAATCACGATTCCTTTTCTACCTTCAAGTTTCTAGTTCATGATATAGGAAAAATGTAAAATGTAAGGAAGTAATATTGAGGGGGAAATGGGGAGATCATTTAAAGTCCAGATGGCTTTATTCAGTGTTTCTCAATTTTGACCCCTTGAAGGTGGGTGGACTTCAACCCCCAGAATTCCCCAGCCTGCAAATACTATTGTAGTCTAAATGGTTCCAAGATTCCCTTAGATCACGGGTGTCAAACTCAAGTCAGGGATGAAATCCAGCAGGTTCTGACAGGTTCTGGAGAACCAGTAGCGGACATTTTGAGTAGTTTGGAGAACCGGCAAATGCCACCTCTGTCTGGCCCCAGAGTGGGGTGGGAATGGAGATTTTGCAATATCCTTCCCCCAGGAGTGGGGAGGGAATGGGGATTTTGCAGTATCCTTCCCCTGGAGTGGGGTGGGAATGGAGATTTTGCAGTATCCTTTCCCTGCCATGCCCACCAAGCCACGCCCAGGCCACGCCATGGCCACCAAGCCACACCCACAGAACCGGTAGTAAAAAATGACTCTTTGGGGTGCCTAGATCTGGTCCAAGGGGCTGCCCTGGAAACAACAAAGGTGCCTCTGCCAGTGAAAATGGAGCTCGGGAGGGCTACCCTCCCGAGCTCCATTTTCTCTAGCAGAGTGTTGCAGGAGGCCGGCGCAGCTGAAACGGAGTTTGGGAGCCCGGTTTTGCTGGGGAACACTTGGGCCACCACATGCACCCCCGATATAAGTGATGTCGACCTGGCAATGCTCACCCTGGCCACATCCCCTCCGCCCCCCCCAAAGTCAAACACAAACTTGATGGAGCCCTCAATGAAACTGAGTTTGACACCTCTGCCTTCTGTGAATTGAAAGTTATCCAAATAACTTGAATCAACAGGCTTCTCCCTTTCAAAGTGACAAGTACTACTGCACAATAAAACCATAAAACACGATGTTGTTGTTGTTTTTTAAGAAAGCAAAATGAAAAATGATTTTTAAACATCGAAATGTCTAAATAATGTCCAGATTCTATTCTGTAATTCGGCCTATTTTATAAACATGCATCCGGTTTTCGTTTTTTTAAAAACACGACTGTGTTTTGCACCGTGCTATCCCGTGCGCCAAGGAGATTTCAACAGAATAGTAGTCTCAAATTCAGATCCTGAGGCTAAAATTGATTTTTTTAAAAAAAAAATTCCTGGCAACAAATGGAAAGATTTGGCCTCACATAGTGGGAAATGTAGCAAGTATAGTTCATTTAACCGCTTTGACATTTTGAGTGTCCAAGAACTGTTTTTTCCCCCCAACAGCCCAGGATGGAGATATACAGATCTTCCAAAAATGCTGTTATTTGTCTTCCCATTTTGACAGGACAAGTTTCAATCTCGCTAATTTGCTCTTGCATAATCCCTAACTTTTTAAAAAAATGTTACACTAAACAGTGGCAGACAGGGGACCGCAATTAGAAGCAGAAGATGGCTAAAAGATGCCTTCCAGTTGTTCTAAATTCCTAAAAAAAAACTTCTTTGCAGAAGCAACTTTTCCTTTCTTCTACGAATGTTTCAGGAAGCGCTGGAGAAGACAACAGGGCATCTGGAAAAAAAATGCAGCACTGCTAGAGCAGAACTGACTATTGAAATGAAGGAACCTCAAAGCAAGAGTATTCCAATATTTGAAGGGCTGCCACAAAGAAGAGGGGATCAACCTATTCTCTGAAGTACCAGAAGACAGGAGAAGAAACAAGGGATGGAAACTATTCAAGGAGAAAAGCAACCTGAAATTGAGGAGAAAGTTCCCAACAGTGAGAACAATTAACCAGTGAAACAGCTTGCTCTCAGAAGTTGTGAGTGATTCATCACTGGAGGCTTTCAAGAAGAGACTGGACAACAATTTGTCTGAAATAGTATAGGGTCTTCTGCTAGAGCAAGGGGTTGAACTAGAAGATCTCCAAGATCCTTTCCAGCTCTATTCTGATTGAAGAGGAGTCCTGTCATTTCTCTAGGCTTCTCTAGGATTTGGACTAGCATGGATTTATTTTGGGGTAAACACTCCAAATCTGCTCTTCAGAGGAATCGGTGATGGCATTCTTTTACAGTCCTAATAGAGTGTTTGCCTTGACCTATGAAGATCTTTTGAGCTTCCAGACAGCTTCTTCCCACCATTGGTCAATACTTGGTACACAGCTGCTTCATTAAGCAGGATAGATAAAGAAAGTGGTCCTTTGTGGATAATTTTACCAACATGTTTCTTATAACTCAGATAGTCATCTATTACAGCTGCAAGACAGAGTAATGAAACAGAGTTCAAATCTGGGTGGATCATCTGGTGGTTGGCCAAGAGGCCCAAAGACAAGTGGGTGGATAAAATAATATTTTCTCCAACAGTAACCCTTTCGAAATGTACTCAGTTTGCCTAATTCCCTTAAGTTGAGACGAAAATGCAAACTCTTCCAATTGCCAACGATTTCTCAATGTTTATTCCAGTCGTGCTTCCTGCCAGGCATCACGGCTACAGTTCCTACAATGAAGAATAAAATTCCATTCTACTACTTTTTCACACTGTGTTGTAGCAGACGTGAAGAAGTCCTGCAAATCTCAGAGAGATCACATATGAGATATTGCTCAACAAGACAGGAAGAAAGAAAGAAAAGTTTAGCATCGATAGCTGTTTTTCAGTACGTGAGGGGTTTTCACAAAAAAATAGGGAGTCAACTATTCTCCAAAATACTTGAGTCTAGCCCACCGTAACAACATTGCCAAAAAGGCATTAAGAGTTGTTAACCTAATCTTGTGTAGCTTCTTCTTTGGTAATGTTGTACTACTAACTAGGACATACAAAACATTTGCTAGACCAGTTCTTGAATACAGTTCATCTGTCTGGAACCCGTACTGCATATTGGACATAAATACAATCAACAGAATTCAGAGATATTTTACGAAAAGAGTCCTCCACTCCTCTACCCACAATAAAATACCTTATGCCACCAGACTCCAAATTTTGGGCTTAGACAACTTAGAACTACGCTGACTTCAGTCTGACCTAAGCATAGTACATAAAATTATCTGCCACAATGTCCTTCCTGTCAGTGACTACTTCAGCTTCAACCACAATAATACACAAGCAAATAATAGATACAAACTCAAGGTAAACCGTTCCCAACTCGATTGCAGAAAATATGACTTCAGTAACAGAGTTGTCAATGCCTGGAATGCACTACCTGACTCTGTGGTTTCTTCCCCAAACCTCCAAAACTATAACCTTAAACTGTCTACTGTTGACCTCACCCCATTCCTAAGAGGTCTGTAGGGGGCGTGCATAAGTGCACCAGCGTGCCTACCGTCCTGTCCTAATATTTCTTTTTGCTTACTCTTTTCATGTATTCAAATTATGTTTATACTTTTACCTGTTATCTTATATATGCTTGACAAATAAAATGATGATGATGATGATGAAGATGTAATGGGTGAAAGCTCGTTAAAGAGAGGTCCAACCTACAACTAAGGAAACATTTCCTGACAGTGAGAACAATCAATCAATGGAATAGCTTGCCCTCCAGAATTGTAGGTGCTCCATTGCTGAAGGCTTGAACAGAATGGTGGAAGGTCTCCTGCCTAGAGTAAGGGGCTGGACCAGGGATGAAATTAAAAAATTTCCCCTACCGGTTCTGTGGGCGTGGCTTGTTGGGGGGAGGTCATGTGACTGGATGGGCGGGGCCAACTCAACATCACTCACATCGAGGGGCTCCTCACTGGCCCCTCCCCTCCCAGCCACTCCTTGTTGTGAATGGCAGGAAAATGGGGAGGGGAATATACCTGCCTACCATCCTTCCTTCAGTCTGTGTTGAGATTAAGGAATGGACGACAGGCAGGAAAATCCCCTTCCCCATTTTCCTACCTTTCACAAAAATGGCTCCATTCCAGATGCCTCCCCTCCCCCCCTCGGAGACTACCTTAAAAGGGACAGGCTGCAGCAGCTCCATTGTGAATGGAGGGAGAAAAGTTAGCACTCTCCCTGCTGCATTTAACATTGAATTCTGTGGCAGAGAGAATGCTAACTTTTCTCTCTCCATGCAGAATGGAGCTACTGCTCCCTTTATGGTTCTCTCTTGGCTGCCTCCCTTCTGGGGACTACCTTAAAGGGACAGCAGCTTCATTCTGAATGGAGGGAGAAAAGTTAGCATTTAACATTGAATTCTCTGGACTATCGAGCGGCCGGAAGAGCTGAGAGGCAACCGGCTGGGATTGGGTGGGGCCAAGGAGTGGTAATTACTACTGGTTCAGTGAACTGATGCCCATAATCCCTAGTGGTTCACCCAAACTGATCCGAACCGGTAGGATTTCACCCCTGGGCTGGACTAGAAGAGACTCCAAGGTTCCTTCTTGCCTAATGGTTCTATGATTTTAGAGCCAAACTGCAGAAGATAGTAGATCTTATCTGCAAGACACTGGTGACCAGTAGAGGGCAGCAAAGGAACAGAATTGCGTGCAGTTCTTTGCTGCCATCTAATGGCCAACCCAAAGAGTCACAAGTAAGTGATGTGAGTCCTTCATGTTCAGTCATAGGATTCCATGGTGGACTATTTAAAAATATCTCTTCATCATGATGAAAAAAAATAGAGATTAAATTACTATGTGCTTTTTATGGATACATGACAGAGGATCTATAGCTTTCCTAGTCGTACTTTATCATCAACTGTATTTTTCTGTTTCTGAAACCCTATAAATTTCTCCAATGAAATAGTTGAACCAAACAAGAGACGTTTTTTTTTCAATGAAAGAATATCTCCTTAAAAATAAAATAAAATCATGTGTGAAAGATGAAAAACACTAAAATATATATGTGTGTCTCTGTGTTTGAGTGTGAATTTCCTGTAATATAATGAGAAAAGGTGTTTTTTTCACATTCAGGTAAGTCCATTGATTATGAACAAAAGTCTTATTATGTTTATTATATTTCTTGCTTGTCTATGAATCAAATCCTTAGAACAAATTTAAGAGTATATTATTGTGTGTCCTATGTCTATTATTAGAATGACTGCTACATTTTATATTACAATCTATTCATCACCGGGGCATAGATTCTTTTTTTAAATATTCTATCCCCTTAATTAAGTGCTTTGCTCGCCTTCCTTTATCTGTTGCCTATGACAGCTAACGAAATGTGATCCTAAGAAAATCAGTCAAATGCATACCAAGAAATTTATAAATTTAATTTGCAAATAGCAACTTCAGTGGAAGTATGAGGCTCCAACCCCTGAGTGGGACAAAATAACCATGAATGCTTGAATGCTTAGTTGTAATTTTGCTGGAAAAAGTTATTTCCTTCAACCTTCCAGGCATGTGCTAATAATGTGATACTCTGAGATTTTCCAGCACCTCATGTTCCATAAAGGATGCAAATTCCACCCACACAAAACTTAATTAAGATGAGACGCACAAGACGGTGCTCTGAAGCCTTCATAGAGTTAGCAAGGAAGTCTTCATTGTGGTTAAATGCTAAATTCTGAACAGTTTAGAATTGTAAGTGATTTGGTCGTTTTTTAAAAATAGTCCTCAGGTCATATATTTTTATTTATAAGGATAATCATTATGGCAGATTCCATGATATGCTAATGACAGTTGTTTTGGTGTTCTGTTGAAGCGTGACGCATCACTGCTTTGGTTTCTCCCAATTTTCTATTTCAATCCTCCAGAAGATTATACTAAAGGCCAAATATGGTACAGACGTTCAATTTAGGGGGCCAGGTCGAAAGGCCTATCTGAGCAGGGAACTGTAAATCAATCTTGCAGGAGCTGTAAATCAATCTTGGTGAGGGGAGATCTAAGCTAAGGGGAGAAGTGCAGTCGCCATTTTGACTTTTTGATCTCCACCAGGATGTTCATAGAGATCAGTTGGAACCCAGTGAGATCTTAGTGGGAAGTGCTATTATTGTTTTACGATCTGCAGCACGGAGCCAATTCAAAATCAATGCATGCCAACCTCTAGGAATTTCCCCTATCTTATTAGCTATTTTTTTCTGGCGCTCATGGGAGCCCTCAGGATAGAATCTTCCAGTAAGAATTTTCTAACCACCATGACACAAATTCTTGATTCTTTCTAAACGGCAGATAAAGCAAAGAGGTCTCCCAGAAAGGAGTTCAATTTTCAAGAAGAAAGTTTCTTGTTCTCCCTTTCCAGGCTCAGTTTAATCCAGATATATTTTGATCTTCAATACCCATCAATTCCAACAAGACATATACTTGGGAGTGGAGGAGATGGTAAATCTAAATTGTCTGGACAGTGTCCGATTAGCTGGTATAGCAGGGGGGATTGTTCCAGGGCGGGGCTTCAAAAATTCCGGGTTCTCTGCCCGGTAGCTGGGTGGGCGTGGCCATGGTGGGTGTAGCATAGTCGGCCACCTGCACCACGGTGGGGGAGGGTGTTTTTGCCCTCCCCAGGCTCCAGAAGCTTTTCTCGAGCCTCCAGGAGGGCGAAAACAGCATCCCCAGGCTCCAGGCACCCTCTGGAGGCCGGAAACAGCCCCATTTCTGGCCTTCCCAAACTTCCACTAGGCCCGTTTTTGCCCTCTGCGAGCCTCCATGCACAGCCTGCACTTACCTGCATCCAAAACGGGCTGCATGGGGACTCCTGGGAGGGGTGGGTGGGGCGGGGCGGGGCCAGCCAGGGGTGGGATTTGGGGGTTCTCTGAACTGCACAGAATCTTAGCTAGAGGTTCCCCCGAACCCCTGCGAACCCCCCGCGGGTTGATCCTATCGACACTTTATCAATTATTGGTTTGTCTGAAAAGGAGACAAAAAAGTCTGTTTCATATTTCATCGGGCAATGTTTATTCCTCACTTAATAACAAAGAAAACTTTTGCTTATAAAGCGGGAATTCCAAAAGCTTCCAAATCCTCAAATAACTCTTCCCGAACGCTTAAGTGTTTCCATATTTTGTTGATGACACAGGGAACGGATTAGGTCTACACTAAGTTGCTTGAGAAATTGCTACATTTTAATTTTATTATTTACGTGTTCCAAATATTTTTTTCCTGTTGCCTTTTGAGACATCTGATCAAGCCAACCCGAAAAACATGCAGAAGAACTGCAAGGATTAAGGTAAAATAAAATGGATGTTCCACTTACTTAAAAGCAGAGTAGATCAGCCGATTTCTAAGAGCCTTGTGAAAAAAAACATTCTGAAGTTGTAGGACCTACAAGGCATCCGCCATCTTGCCTGGTTTGAAACATGCACACAACTCTGGATGGAACTTCGTTTACAGCTGCACAGATATTTGAGATACTGTCTGGTTCTAGAATTTAGATCTAGAAATCTGTTACTTGGGCTGTTAACTTCCCCTCTTTTTTTGTGATGGGCCCTCGTGTACTGAAAGACAGCTATCAACTTTATTTATTTATTTATTTATTCAATTTATATGCCACCCCTCTCCGAAGACCGAAGGGCGGCTCAGAATACACTCAAAAATCACTATAAAAACACTTAAAAATTAAAAACATTAAAACCCATTCACACTATTCATGGCCGGATCTCGTCAGATCGCAAAGCGAGATCAACGGCCCCAGGCCTTCCGGAAAAACCAGGTCTTTTCGGAAGGCCAATAGGGTGGGGATGGTCCGGACCTCAGGAGGTAACTGGTTCCGGAGAGCTGGGGCAGCCACAGAGAAGGCCCTCCCCCGCGGACCCACCAGCTGGCATTGTTTAGCTGACGGGACCCGGAGGAGGCCAACTCTGTGGGATCTTACCAGTCGCTGGGAGCTACGCGGTAGAAGGCAGTTTCGAAGATAACCTGGCCCTGAGCCATGTAGGGCTTTAAAGGTAATAACCAATTGTGACCGGAGACCAATCAATGTTCAAATCTAGCCCAGTCTTTAGGATAGGATAGGATAGGATAGGATAGGATAGGATAGGATAGGATAGGATAGGATAGGATAGGATAGGATAGGATAGGATAGGATGGAAGGGAAGGGAAGGGAAGGGAAGGGAAGGGAAGGGAAGGGAAGGGAAGGGAAGGGAAGAGAAGAGAAGAGAAGAGAAGAGAAGAGAAGAGAAGAGAAGAGAAGAGAAGAGAAGAGAAGAGAAGAGAAGAGAAGAGAAGAGAAGAGAAGAGAAGAGAAGAGAAGAGAAGAGAAGAGAAGAATTGGAAGGGACCTTGGAGGTCTTCTAGTCCAACCCCCTGCCCAGGCAGGATACCTTATACCATTTCAGACAAATGATTGTCCAATCTCTTCTTAAAAACTTCCAGTGTTCCAGAAGCATACCAAATCCAATAGTACCCTGTTCCCCCCCACCCCAAATAAGACATCCCCTGATAATAAGCCCAATCGGGCTTTTGAGCACATGGCAATAAGGCCAAGCGCTTATTTCAGAGTTCAAAAATATATATAAGACAGGGTCTTATTTTCGGGGAAACATGGTAGTAACGTCTTCCAAGAAAATTCATCCCGGAAGAATGTTGAAAATTCTCATCAAAATTCAAGGCAGAATATTTTCTGCATACCCAGAAAAATTTAGGTTCTTGCTGAAGTGATGGCTGAACTTTCAGATTTGAAAGGCAGGACTGAGGAGAGATCATCCTGAAGAAGGTGGTTTGTGAACTACGTGGTCTCTACAAGTTGGCACCAACTTTGATGGGCATAATCACTTGCTGAAATTTTTTCTGAATTCTTTGGGTAAGCTAAGGGGAGAATTCCAAGGTTATTTCTGCAAAACAGGGGGTAGGATTTGTTAACTGTTACCTTCCTGTTGAAGTGCGAGAGCGGCTTTCTTCTCTGTAAAATGCTTTGCTGCCTTCTTGAGGATTTTGTTATAATAGAAGAACTCAGTGGTGAAATCTGAACCGGTTTGCTACGGTTTCCTGGCCGTGCATATGTATTGTGTGCCAAGCACATGCTGTGCATGCGTGCACATGAGCAATTCACACCAAATGCATGCACAGTACACACCAAAAGGAGGCATGGGAAGGTAAGTAGAACAGTGATGGGGGGGAATCAGCTTGTGGCGCACGATTTTGGGAACCTTTTTAAAAACTTTTTTAAAGCATTTTTTACTACCGGTTCGGGTGAATAGGTAGTAAAAAAAATGCTTTAATATAGTAAAAAAAAGAGGCTCGGACGATCACAGCTGCGCCACGGGATCATCTGAGCCTTTTTTTAAAAAACTTTTTAAAAGCATTTTTTTACTACCTATTCGCCTGAATCGGTAGTTCAAAAATGCTTTAAAAGATTTTTAAAAATAGTTCCGACGATCAGCTGAGCAACGCACGATCGTCGGAACGGTTTTGTTTTTACTTTTTAAAGCATTTTTAAGTACTGGGTCCGGAGAACCGGTAGTAAAAAAAATGCTTAAAAAGTTTTTTTAAAAAAAAAGTTCTGACAATTGCGCGTCGCTCAGCTGATCATCGGAATTTTTTTTTTTACATATTTTTACTACTGGTTCAGTGAACCAGTAGCTTTTTTTACTACTGGTTTGGGCGAACTAGCCCGAACCGGTATCATTTCACCCCGGGAAGAACTTCACGAGAACAGCCTCCATAATTTATGATTGATTGCAACGATGTGTAAACTCAGCTAACTGGTAAGCGCAATAAACCTCAATGAAACAAGGCATGTTGCCTGTGAACGAGATTACTCAGGGTGATGCATCATTCCTTTCTGGATCTGCTAGATAGCTTGGCATAGCTGCTTTATGCATTCCCCACTTTCCCCCAAAGTCTTGTAAGGCTCACGGGAAGAGGGATCTACTTTGCTTGATAGTTTTGAGAAATAGATTTGTCCTTCCTCGGATGACCTGAATGGAACTAGTGTGACTCTCAGTGTGCAGCAGCTGTCAAAAAAGCCAACACACTTCTAGGCTGCATTAACAAGAGGGATAGAATCAAGATCACGTGAAGTGTTAATACCACTTTATCATGCCTTGGTAAGTATTCCACACTTGGAATACTGCTTTCAGTTTTGGTCGCCATGATGTAAAAAAGATGTGGAGACTCTAAAAAGAGTGCAGGGAAGAGCAACAAAGAGGATTAGGGGACGGGAGGCTAAAACATATGAAGAACGGTTGCAGGAACTGGGTATGTCTAGTTTGATGAAAAGAAGGACTAGGGGAGACATGATAGCAGGGTTCCAATATCTCAGGGGTTGCCACAAGGAAGAGGGAGTCAAACTAGTGGGGAAATCCAAATTTTTTTACGACCGGTTCTGTGGGCGTGGCTTGGTGGGTGTGGTGTGGCTTGGTGGCAGGGAAAGGATATTGCAAAATCTCGATTCCCACTCCACTCCAGAAGGGTACTGCAAAATCTCCATTCCCATCTTACTCTAGGAGAAGGATACTGCAAAATCCCCATTCCCTCCCCATACCTGGGGGAAGGCTATTACAAAATCCCCATTCCCACCCCACTCTGGGGCCAGCTAGAAGTGGTATTTGCCAGTTCTCTGAACTGCTCAAAATTTCTGCTACCGGTCCTCCAGAACCTGTCAGAACCTGCTGGATTTCACCCCTGAGTAAAACTATTGTCCAAAGCACCTGAGGGTAGAACAAGAAGCAACGGGTGGAAACTAATCAAGGAGAGAAGCAACTTAGAACTAAGGAGGAATTTCCTGACAGTTAGAACAATTAATCAGTGGAACAACTTGCCTCCAGAAGTTGTGAATGCTCCAACACTGGAAGTTTTCAAGAAGATGTTGGATAACCATTTGTCTGAAGTGGTGTAGGGTTTCCTGCCTAAGCAGGGGGTTGGACTAGAAGACCTCAAAGGTCCCTTCCAACTGTTATTCTATTCTATTCTATTCTATTCTATTCTATTCTATTCTATTCTATTCTATTCTATTCTATTCTATTCTATTCTATTCTATTCTATTCTATTCTATTCTATGTTTGCATTATACATACATACTTCCAACTCCAACCAAGAGCTGTATTGCTATTATCCTTCTCATTTTTCCTACTACCTTGGTATCTTATGATTATATTACTTGGTGGTTTGTATGTATGTTGAGAGCTTGTGCACCAGAGACAAATTTCTTGTGTGCTCAATCAATAAAGAATATTCTCTTCTCTTCTCTTCTCTTCTCTTCTCTTCTCTTCTCTTCTCTTCTCTTCTCTTCTCTTCTCTTCTCTTCTCTTCTCTTCTCTTCTCTTCTCTTCTCTTCTCTTCTCTTCTCTTCTCTTCTCTTCTCTTCTCTTCCTGCTCTGCTCTGCTCTGCCCTCCCATATTCTATTCTATTCTATTCTATTCTATTCTATTCTATTCTATTCTATTCTATTCTATTCTATTCTATTCTATTCTATTCTATTCTATTCTATTCTATTCTATTCATGCTAAACCATGTTTCCTTCAATCGTGCTTTGTTGAATAACACACAGCTGTAGCTAGACTTCCATAACATGCTAAATCATAAATTACAGTTTATAACCTAGAAAAATATGTCATTGGGACCTAGTTTATGAGTCCTTATAATCTGTTGAACCAAGCCCAGACAATGTTATGATTTAATGGGGCATCTGAACCGATCCAACAGTTGTGTGTTGTGATAGTCCATATTTTGATGTCATAATGTCAGCGCAAATGCCGTGATTGATGTACACAGGAACACAAAGGTATAATTGCTGCCTATGTTTTCACCATAGTGTTGGGATCATGGTTGGAAAGATCTAGCTTTGACCACAAAGCTCCCAGGGTCTCTTTCTCTCAGTCTACTTCACAAAGTTATTGTGAAGTTGAAATTAGAGGGCAATCTCATATATGCTGGTTTTGCCCTCAGGGTAGAAATGGAGTAAAAAATGGAACAAATTATACATCTCTCACACACATACAGTAGGGACCAAATTGTGGAAACTTTTTGGGAAAAGTGTATTTTCTAAAACTACCGTATTTTTCAGAGTAAAAGACGCACCTTAGTTTTTGGGGTGGGAAATAAGAAAAAAGCTGATTGGGGGTGGATTGGCATCTGTTGAAAAGAAAAATTAGTGGCATTGTTTGTGTCAAAAAATGATTCATGGTTTCAGAGGAAGGAAAAGCTTATTTTGGAGTTGTTTGGTGTCCTTGTTGTCATCCAGTTAATTGGACTAATTATACACTTCCCATGGATCTTTAGGAGAGGTGCACCTGGAGTGACCTTGAAGTTAGAACTATTATTTCAAGTATATTTGCCAGATTTCTTCCTGTGTCAATTTATTTATTTTAGGTAATAGAATGCATACATGTACGCCTGAGTCTATTACCACAGTTGCTAGCAAATGCTATAATTAATAGTAGTACTATTAATCAGTGGTGAAATCCAAAGCTTTTTTTACTAGCGGTTCTGGGGGCGTGGCTTGGTGGGCATGGCTTGGTGGATGAGGCAGGGAAGGATACTGCAAAATCTCCATTCCCACCCCACTCCAGGGGAAGGATACTGCAAAATATCCATTCCAGTGATAGGTTGCCCCCAGTTCGGATCAGTTCTATAGAAACAGTAGTAAAACCGGCAGGAGGCTCCGCCCACTGACCCTGATGTCATCAGAAGCAATCCTGTTGTGAACCAGTAGTAAAGGTAAGTAGAACCCACCCTGCCCCATTCCCTCCCCAGTCCTGGGGGAAGGATACTGCAAAATTTCCATTCCCACCCCACTCTGGGGCCAGTCAGAGGTGGTATTTGACGGTTCTCCGAACTACTCAAAATTTCCGCTACCGGTTCTCCGAACTACTCAAAATTTCCGCTACCGGTTCTCCGAACTACTCAAAATTTCCGCCACCGGTTCTCCAAACTGCTCAGAATTTCCACTACCGGTTCTCCGAACTGCTCAAAATTTCCACTACCGGTTCTCTGAACTACTCAAAATTTCTGCTACCAGTTCTCCGAACTGCTCAAAATTTCCACTATCGGTTCTCTGAACTGCTCAAAATTTCCGCTACCGGTTCTCCGAACTGCTCAAAATCTCTGCTACCGGTTCTTTGAACTGCTCAAAATTTCCGCTACCGGTTCTCCAGAACCTGTCAGTACCTGCTGGATTTCACCCCTGCTATTAATTATGAAAATAAGATCTGCCACCTGGCGGTATAGAAGCTGCATTGGTATAGGAATTCATAGCCTTGGTGGGAACCATGGACCTGTGTCTGTCCTCCAAGGTGGTCCCGACCAGAAAACCAAATTTATGGGTCCTAATACTAATTTTTATTACACGTAGTCCTCGACTTACAACAGTTCATTTCGTGACCGTTCAAAGTTACAACAGCACTGTAAAAACCGACTTATGACCATTTTTCACAGTAGTGACCTATCCGGCATCCCCATAACCATGTGATCAAAATTCAGATGCTTGGCAACCGGTTCATATTTACGACCGTTGTTGTGTCCCGGGGCCATGGGTTCCCCTTTTGCCACCTTCGGACAAGCAATGGGGGAGCCAGATTCACTTAACAGCTAGTAACTTCTACATTATAGTGATTCACTTAACAGCTGTGCCAAGAAAGGTCATAAAATGGGGGCAAAACTCACTTGACAAATGTCTCACTTACTAACAGAAATTTTGGGCTCGGTTGTGGTTGTAAGTCGAGGACTGTCAAAGTTACAGGAACAGAACCTTGAACGTCTGAATGCACTCTGCCCGCCTTGCCTTAATTTTCACGAAAACCGGAGTCAGAGATGCTTCATCAAATTACATTCCTGTTTTGCACGCAGGCTTCTTTTATCCGATCGCTGTCTTCTGCAAAACCAACCCAAACCCTAAAAAGAATTTCACCGCCATACATCAAGAATATCTCAGAAACCACCAACAGACTTCTACAACCACACGGAATCAGCCTAGCACACAAGCCAACTGTTCTGCCCCAGCTACGGACCCCAAAGAACGCAGCACACACAAAGTCCGTTCAAACCTTAGTTTACTGAATAAACCAGTCTTTTACAACAACGTCTGTTAATTGCATTAACAGCTGCCAAGAATTCAAAGAATAATAACTGAAAGCTTACTATGGTTGGCAGAATGCCCAGAAGCAATTTGCAGAAAGCTGATAAGGTAAGCAAGACAAGACAGGAAGGTATGTGAACGAAGTTGTTCCCTGCAAATTGCCTCAGTCGGTGTTCCTCCTTAAATAGGCTAAGGGAGTAGCCAATTAGCCCCAAGCCTTACTCTCGAGGAGACCTCCTCCTAAGGAGCCACTCCTGCCTTTTGGCAGCTCTGCGCGCCCGTGCATCGAGAAGAGGCTCCTCCTCTTCTTCCTCTTCACTTATGGATCTTCTGGAGGTTCTGAAGGCCCTGGTTGAATCCCCGTCTCTGGCACCACCTCTTCTCCAGCCTCCTTATTGTCTGACTCAAGTAACAGCTGCACAGGCTGCTGGAGCAGCACCACACCAGCCTCCTCGCTGTCCGAATCAGCTACTAGCTGCACAGGCCGCATATGGGCCACAATACCAACAAAAACCCTTCAAAACATCCTAAGCAGATCCAAAGACCCAACAATCCCAGAAGGAAAAACAGGAATCCTCTATCACATATAGTGTGAGGACTGCAACAACCACTATGCAGGATGAACAGGCAGAAGTTTGGCAGAACACATCCATGTACGCCAGCTAGCACCAACTAGAAGACATGATGAAAGTTCTTCAATTACACAATGTGTAGACAGATTTAACCATAGTTTCAATTGGGAAAATGTGACCATCCTAGACCAGGAGTTAGCAACCTGTGGCTCCAGAGCCGCATGTGGCTCTTTGGGTCCCCTGCTGTGGCTCCCTGTCAGTTGATCCCACCACTGGCTGGCCCCGCCCCTTGCCCTCCCCTCCCAGTCACTCCATGCTTAGCCTGAGAAGCTAAAGGGGACGATGGGGGATGGAGAAGTGGCCAGGGCAGAGACAGAGAGATACAGAGAGAGGGGGAGAGAGAGAGACATAGAGAGAGGGAGGGAGGGGAGAGAGAGATATGTCAAAAATTGTATGGTTCCCGGTGTTTTTTAACAATTAGTTCTCTGTCCTAATGACTGGCTGGGTAGGCGTGGCTGGGGGTCATGTGACTGGTGGAAGTGAGTGGCATCAAGTTGGCCACGCCCACCCAGGTTTTGTGGCTCCCGGTGTTTTCTTGTCTGTGGGAAACGGGTCTAAATGGCTCTTGGAGTATTTAAGCTTGCAGACCCTTGTCCTAGACCAAGCCAAGTCCAAAAAACGCCAGGGAATTTCTAGCAGCCTGGCAATCTGCCAAACCAGCCATCAATAGACACATAGATATTATCCAGATCTATAGACTGTGTAGGGGGACGCGGTGGCTCGGTGGTTAAGACACTGCGCTTGTCGATCGGAAAGGTCGGCAGATCAGCAGTTCGAATCCCTAGTGCCGCGTAATGGAGTGAGCTCCCGTTACTTGCCCCCCAGCTTCTGCCAACCTAGCAGTTCGAAAGGAAGTAAAAAATGCAAGTAGAAAAATAGGGACCATCTTGGTGGGAAGGTAACAGCGTTCCGTGCGCCTTTGGCGTTGAGTCATGCCTGCCACATGACTCCGGAATTGTCATCAGACAGCGCTGGCTCTTTGGCTTAGAAACAAAGATGAGCACCGCCCCCTAGAGTCGGGAATGACTAGCATGTATGTGCAAGGGAAACCTTTACCTTTATATAGACGATCAACCAGCCCAAAAGAGAACAAAAAAACTCCAGCACCTCTCCACCAGCAATCAGCACCCAGATCAACATAGATTAACTCCAAAGTTAACATCAGACCAACAATGAAGCAAACAATACGCCAATCAAGAAACTGCCAACAGCAGTTGCCAACAGCAAGCAGGCCAATCAAAGAATCTCTCAAACCCCTCTTGCCAACATTGACAGACAAGCCACTAGAACAGGGGTCAGCAACCTGAGGCTCTGGAGCCGCATGTGGCTCTTTCACCCCTCTGCTGTGGCTCCCTGTCACTCAAAATATGTGTCACAATTGTCAATATGTGAAACCCACCGGCATGCAATTTATTGAGCTTTTCAACCCACAGTAGGCCAACCATGGATAAATCCAAGAAAAGAAAAGTTTCAGAAGAAAACAGAATGTTTAATTCAACTACATATCCTAGTTTTGTGGCTGCTCAAAAAATAGTCAGGCACGGGAAGGGTTTTGTGGCTCCCGGTGTTTTCTTTTCTGTGGGAAACGGGTCCAAATGGCTCTTTGAGTGTTTAAGGTTGCAGACCACTGCACTAGAATATAAACTGTCAGCAAAAAGCACTAGCACTGATGATGTTACCTAGTTGGGTAATGTAACATCTGCAAGAAAACAAGCAAGCTCAGAGAGGACCCCTCATTGTCTTCTTCCTGTTCCTCAAGTTTATTCTCATGGGCCTATTACAACCTGTCCCAAGCCGTAATGGCCCAACACATACAGGACACTCAATCTGAGTTTTCTCTTGAAGTAGTTGCAATGTGCTCTAATAGTGGAGAACATTGACATCAATCCATTGACATGGAGAGATCCCTCTCTGGCTGACTGATGCCAATCTTCCCTGTAGGGAGATAGGGTATGTTTGATGGACCTACGGGGTTCCTGAAGATCTGACATATGATTTGGTTGAAGCCTTAGTCAAGGCCAGGAATGGGTGGGTGGAGCCTTGACTGTATCACCTCTATGTGGCCTTTCCCAATGTGCTGATCCAGGAGATATATTGGTTCACTAAGGGGCTTCAAGAGATGAAGTGCCAGAGAAGATATCTTGGATGGTTCCTGCCCTTGGAGAGATGTTTTGAAGCTTGCTGAGTTCATTATATTGCTCTCGTCTGGTTGACCATGTCTGAGTTTTTTTGGTTTGTTTTTTTTATATTGCTTTTGTGTTTTGTTCGCCACCCAAAGTTGTTTGGAATTCAATGGATAACTGGATAGCTCAGCAGACTAAAAGCATTGTGATTAACACCAGATGTCTGCAATTACTGTAAGTTCAAATCTCACCAGGCTCAAGGTTGACTCAGCCTTCCATCCTTTCTAAGGTAGGTAAATTGAGGACCCAGTTTGTGGGAGCAATAAGCTGACTTTGTATAAATATACAAAAAGTATGAAGGCTATTGCTTAACGCATTGTAAGCCGCCCTGAGTCTCCAGAGAAGGGCGGCATATAAATCATTTTTTTTTAAAAAAAATGGCATCAAATTAAATAAATGAAGAAATAATCATTGTATTCCCCCGCAAATGATATTTAGATGCATCTTTAAAGGATTCACTTTTATAAAAGAGAAAATCAGCATACTTTTTTTCCAGACAGACTAATGGATGCTTGGAATGTTTTTAAGACACATTCACAGCTGCATTATTGTGTAAGCTTCGTGGAAATTAAGCAATAAAGTTTTGAAAATGAGGCTCAAGAACTTCTGAGTGCATGTAAAAGAAAAATGACTGTTATTATATCAAGATTTGGTCTGCTAACTTGGAATTTAGGTCCTGTTATGCATCTGATATATAATGTTAACCAAGACTCATAAAATGGAAATTATTGGTATATATTATAAAGTATTGGCCTTTCAACAAGCAGAGCAGTTTAGTCTCATTTCTATTATTAAGGACCAGTTTTTTAAATTTAACTTCAGCTTGTATTTTCAGGTAACTTTCCTGTACTCTCTTACATGAGTGTCTGAGTGGCAAATCTTTCTTCCTTTCTATCTTCCTTCCTTCCTTCCTTTCTTTCTTTCTTTCTTTTTTCCTTCCTTCCTTCCTTCCTTCCTTCCTTCCTTCCTTCCTTCCTTCCTTCCTTCCTTCCTTCCTTCCTTCCTTCCTTCCTTCCTTCCTCCTTCCCTTCCTTCCTTCCTTCCTCTCTCTTTTTCTCTCTCACCCTCCTTCCCTCCCTCCCTCCCTCTTTCTCTCTCTCTCTCTCTCATTTTGTTAAAGATTTGCAGACTTATTTTTGAATAAGGCTGCTATTGTGAAAGCTTTTGTCTCAATTCTTCGTTAAATTCTAAGTTTTGGATTGTTAATTAGTACATCAGATTTACATTTTAAAACCTGGAATTAGTAATAAAGGTTTTGTAGGACATAGACAAAGCCTTCATTACAAGGGAGCATTGGAGTCTTAGCTTAATATGGACTTCCTTTTCTATTAATTGTATTACAAATGGACTATAAATGGAATTAGCTTATATTTAATTTGATGGTAGAAACATTCGTTTGCCTTGCTAGGCAACTGCAGGACATTCTGAGTTTAAAAGGAATTGGACCTGAAGACAAGTGCTACTGTATACCAATGTTATATTTATTATTAAGAATTTAAAAACTTTCTCCTTCAGAATTTATTTTTAACTGGTAAAATAGTAATAATAATAATAACCTCAACTGAAGTAAGTCCCAAGAACTTTCTTTAAGCTTTATGGAAATCTGTAAAAATTATTATTTTTCTTGATGTTTTAATTTTTTAAAAAACATCTTGGAATAAAATTCCTAAGGAAAATGTTTAGATGCAAATATTCCACTGTTTACCTCAGATTAATCTTGATCTAAATCAATGGTTTAAAACTCCCAACAAATTAATGGGAAAAGTGAAGGGTAATACAAATGAATATTACATGATTCTTATACACACTTAGAGAAATTCTAGCAATAATACTTTTAAGGCATTTCAAGCATATTGATAAGGTATTTTATAGGAAAAATCTAATTTACAGTTATATGATCATAGGAATTTTAATATTCATGACTTTTAGCTTTACCACTGGAGATCTGTTTAGACTTGTACTTCTCTGTGGAATTCAAGGGATCAGGTAAAAATTATAATGGGGCAATTAAACCTCTTGTTTGGCTCCATTTCAGCCATAATTCTGTAAGATTTTTTTAAACCTCATCATTAAAAGTTTTGAGGCACATTTGAAAGATGTTGGACTGGAACTCCAGTTTTGATTCTTATTCATCTGACAAAGGTGCACTTTGGGATAATCTCAGTTTGAAAAGAAAGTTTATTATTAGCCTATCACCAATCAACCTTTTAAACTATCAGAGTTATTATACGAAAAATTAAAATTCAGAATAGCAGTGCGTTTGGATAAAATAAGTAGTGATTTTACACTGGACCAGTTTAAACCTATTAACATTGAAATGTTTTTAAATCTATAGTTTTTTTTCCCCAGACAGATTATTTTAAGGCCAACGTCAATTCTTTCCAAAGTGTGCAATAAAGATTTAGAATCCCCATATTAACAAATATGGGATTAATAGATAATAATCTTGGGCATGTCTCTGTTGAATTTAAAATGAGATCAATCCAACAATTATTTTTTTTCCATTGTTTATTAAGGTGTTTTTAAAAAGCCTTGCTGTCATCTTCATTATGATGGCTGTACTTTTTCCTGGCTATATTTTATGCTGGCCTAGGATTAAAATTAATACTTGATTTTATTTTATCCCTTATGCTGGAAGTGTAAAATAATGATAGGAAAAATAAGAATTTGTATAAAGTTGTTTTTTTGGAACCACGAGTAGTTCCCATTTGAGTTTAATATCCATAGGTTTGCTAATATAGTTTGTGGAAGAGGTGTGCAGTTAAATAACATGAATGTAACTGAGTGTACATAGCAACTTTTCAAACATATCAAATTATGGCTTTGACAACACAGGGAGAACAAAAAAGATAATTCTTTTATGGTGAAAAAAAACCTAATAACATGTGACTGTTTTCTCTTATGAAGAAACCAGTGGTAAAATCAATTTTTTTTTTACTACCGGTTCTGTGGGTGTGGCTTGGTGGGCAGGGCAGGGGAGGGATACTGCAAAATCTCCATTCCCACCCCACTCCAGGGGGAAGGATATTGCACAATCTCCATTCCCACCCCACTCTGGGGCCAGCCAGAGGTGGTATTTGCCAATTCTCCGAACTACTCAAAATTTCTGCTACCGGTTCTCTGAACAGCTCAAAATTTCCGCTACCGGTTCTCCAGAACCTGCTGGTTTCACCCCTGGAACAAACCCTTGATTGACAGAAGAGAAAAAATGATCAGCATAACTTCGTGTGATGCAAGCTTAGTGCTTTGTTTAAAAGCTGTTCTGTTTTATATCGCTGTGTGCAATATTATTGCACACAGAGCCTTGGATAGCTCAACAGGCTAATAAGCAGACTAAAGCCTGTTATTAACATCCAGCTGTCTGCAATTGCACAAGTTCGGGTCTCACCAGGCTCAAGGTTGACTCAGCCTTCCATCCTTTCTAAGGTAGGTAAATTGAGGACCCAGTTTGTGGGGGCAATAAGCTGACTTTGTATAAAATATACAAAAGTATGAAGGCTACTGCTTAACGCATTGTAAGCTGCCCTGATTCTCCAGAGCGTGTTTCTGGATTTTTGAACTTCAGATCTGGTAGTTCTAACTGTGGTGGTGGACCATAAAAGCCTATGAACCAGTAGTGGGTTGCAAAATCTGTCCCTACTGGCTTACTCACATTCGTGCACAGAAGTGTCCGGTGCGGGTAGGCAGAGCCTCCTGCCACTACCGCTACCGGTTTGCCGATCCGGGTAGAACCGGTAGCAACCCACCACTGCTGTGAGGTATTTGTCACAAAAAGGAATGCCATAAAGCATTCCTTGGAGGAATGTCTGTTCTTATTTAATTCATCTATTTGACAGGAAATAGTGAACACCACCAAGTTTTCTGCTTCTTATTCAGTGACAACCTTATCCGTATTATAGATGGTTGAAAAAGCAAGCTCTTTCCCTCAGGGACTGTATTTCTGTGTTTCCCGGGGAGGGGAGGGATTATGAGGGATCTCTTAGTGGGAATTCTTGGCAGCCACATAAACTCAAGCTAAAAGTCCAGTGATTCTTGGAAGGAAGTTGTGACTATAAATTACATACAACATAAGTAGGTCATGCAGATAAGTCTGTTGTTGTGAAAGAAGGCCTCTCCAGAAGAATGTTTGATGCAACACATCTGTTGTCCATTGCAAACTCTACCGAATTTTGTGAATCTCACCCACTCATATTATGTCAGTACCACCCAGGGCATTATGGGAAATCCTACTTGAATTGTCTGATTCCACTGATAGGAAGCTCAACATCTCCTTTCTATGGCTGGCTTCTTTCTACTTGGCAAGGACTCTGGAATCAAACAGACAAGAGGAGGGTTGTTGGGCGGCTGTTACTCTTCGAAGAGGACTAATACATTATAGGAAAATAAGTAAACATTCCATATTATTATTTATGTAGCGTACGGCGTACATCTACTCATGTATTTTTGTGGCACTGGTCTACTCATTTATTTTTGCCGGCACCAATCTACTCATTTCTTTTCTTTTACCACTGATCAGCTGTAGGGCGGCCCTTTGAAGCCCCCAGCAAGAGTTTAAACAGATTTTTTTCCCCTCTAGCTATCAGCTGGGACTCAGGAGGCAGCAATAGATTGGGGGTGGGGCCAAATAAAAGGTAAGAATAATGCGGGGGAGCCCCGGGGGGGGGGGGGCAGGGGGCAGAACTGGTTTGGTGATGTCATATTGTCACTGCTACTGGCTCGGGAGAACCAGGCCTAACCGGGAGGAAGCCACCACTGATCTTGCCTCTGTAAAGCTGGTGGTGCTATCTGGCTCAGAACTGGAAGCCAGCAAGTTAGAGTGGTTTTAATACATCTGCTTATAATCCTCATGGTGTCATTGAGTCTGGCGTCTAACTTAGTAGCATGGTAGCTGTTAAGCCGTACAAGGGGCATAGCATTCAACATTCCATAAAATCTATTAAATAAAAATACGGAGCGGGAAAAAATCTTTCGTTTAATGTGCAGAGTACAGTAGTGGGACCTTATACAGTTTTTAACAGGACCTAAAAAGATACTATAACAGTTGCCTCCTGAACTTCAGAAGAGTTTTTTTAACCAGGGATCATAATACCCTGAAAATGTCTTCCTTTAGAATGGAATGGAATAGAATTTTTTATTGGCCAAGTGTGATTGGACACACAAGGAATCTGTCTTGGTGCATACACTCTCAGAGTACATAAAAAGAAAAGATACATTCTTCAAGAATCATAAGATACAACACTTAATGATAGTCATAGGGTACAAATAAGCAATCAGGAAACAATATCAATATAAATTGCAAGGATACAAGCGACAGAATTACAGTCATACAGTCATCAGTGGAAGGAGATGGGTGGTGGGAACGATGAGAAGATTAATAGTAGTGCATAATAGTTTAGCAGATGGCATTGAAGTGTTCTACTCTCTGAGGAACTCAATGGCCACGAAGGCAGTGGTGAAATCCAAATTTTTTTACTACCAGTTCTGTGGGCATGGCTTGGTGGGCATGGCATGGGAAGGATGTTGCAAAATCTCCATTACCACCTCACTCCAGGGGAAGGATACTGCAAAATCCCCAT
Organism: Coluber constrictor foxii; assembly: GCA_038048745.1. Classification (NCBI taxonomy): domain Eukaryota; kingdom Metazoa; phylum Chordata; class Lepidosauria; order Squamata; family Colubridae; genus Coluber; species Coluber constrictor. Next base: position 70,590,130 of record CM075965.1, read on the forward strand.
TCCCACCTCACTCCAGGGGAAGGCAAAATCCCCACTCCCTCCCCACTCCTGGAGGAAGGATATTGCAAAATCTCCATTCCCACCCAACTCTGGGGCCAGCCAGAGATGATAATTGTTGGTTCTCCAAACTACTCAAAATTTCCCTAACCAGTTCTCCAGAACCTGCTGAATAGCAAACCGGGTTAAGATTCTAGAAAGGGTGCAGAGAAGAGCAACAAAGATGATTAGGGGACTGGAGGCTAAAACATATAAAGAACGATTGCAGGAACTGGGTATGTCTAGTTTGATGAAAAGAAGGACTAGGGGAGACATGATAGCAGTGTTCCAATATCTCAGGGAGTCAAGCTATTCTCCAAAGCACCTGAAGGTAGAACAAGAAGCAATGGATGGAAACTAAATCAAGGAGAGACGCAACCGAGAACTAAGGAGAAGTTTCCTGACAATTAGTCAGTGGAACAACTTGCCTCTAGAAGTTGTGAATGTTCCAACACTGGAAGGTTTTAAGAAAAGCTTGGACTAGAAGACCTCCAGGGTCCCTTCCTACTCTGTTATTCTGTTATGTTCAAGGAAGCTTTTGATACAGCAAGTAAGTATCTCTGTACATTTAATTTTGATTTCTCTGTTCTGAACTATTTTCCAAGTCCTGATTTGTTAGCGATGAGTTGGAGACAATCCGAATCCATATATTTTTATGTCCAAGAATTTATAGGCTTATGTAGACAAATGATTTCAGCAAGTTGGCTATCTTTTTTTTTTAATGCATCCTTTTCCAGCAATCAAGCTACACACTGGTTGTTGTACAATAAATAAATCATAGTTATTGCAGAAATAAAATAATTGAAACCTAATATATTTTTGTTTATTGTGCTTGAGTTTATTATTTTGGGCGAGGGGAAAATAAAGAACAATAAATAAAGGATGAGTTTACACAGACGAACCCCATTTTTAGCCTACTAAATTAGTCTTGCACATATGTTCATAATATAGCATGTGTTTATTTGTTTAAATTTAAGCCAGTTTCCCTGGCAGGAAAAAAATGGAAAATTAAACATAAAAAATGCTTAAGCAGATCAGATTCCTCAACAGCTCTCCAGCGGAGACTCCCAGTAAGAGAAAGCAAGTTCAAACATAGAAAAAGATATCATTTCTCAAGCAGCTTTGTAACCAATAGAGACGGATTATCCTTCTGTTCTTCTATCATTATTGTCACTAGATTATTTCACAATCGTATGAACAAGGCAGGATCCATTTCCTTTGTCCTCTTGTTGGCTTCCACACTTGTACAAAAGAAGACAAGATCTCAGAAAAAAAAATTTCCAGACAAAATTACTGTAAATGAGGTCTAATGGGAAGAAAAATGCATCATTTTTTAATATCATGTAAAAAAAATAATAATAACTAATGAATAAAATAATATTCATTAGTTGAATATCTTAACTTCTCCCTGAGAAGGCATTTAAGTGTTAAATAGTTTTGTGTAACTGGATAATGTCAATTTTGATTGAATTAATCATACATTAATTTTAAAATATTGAATATGTTCCAGTGGTGGGTTTCACATTTTTTTTACTACTGGTTCTGTGGGTGTGGCTTGGTGGGTGTGGCATGGCTTGGTGGGCGTGGCTTGGTGGGCATGGCAGGAGAAGGATACTATAAAATCTCCATTCCCTATCCACTCCAAGGGAAGGTTACTGCAAAATCCCCATTTCCTCCCGATCAACTGGGACTCGGGAGGCAGAGAATAGATGGGGGCGGGGCCACTCAGAATTTTTACTACCGGTTCTCCGAACTACTCAAAATTTCCGCTACAGAACTGGTCAGAGCCTGCTGAAACCCACCTCTGTCCATGTGGATGAAATACAGGCTGGCCATTTTTTTTAAAAAAAAGAAGCTTGGTCTTTAATAAACTTTTTTTTTAATTCGGTAAGGTAATTATTTGGGGTTTTTTTTCAGGGTTTCCTCTGAAGGTGATCCAGAAGTTCAGAGAAAGTAACCTTCAGAATCATTGGATAATGTGAACTGCCAGGCCAGCCACCAAAGTCATATGCCTACATGCTAATCTGTTCCGTATTTCCATACCACTCTCACGTGAAAATAAAATGATCTCAGTTTAAACCTCCTAACGGCCGAGGAACTTGCATAAAGAGATCAGAAAGGTACGAGTTTGTCAGTCCTGGTCCATTACGGGGCCACGATATGCATAAAACACATGTGATTAATTCAGATGGGTGGTGAAAAGCAAACATGAGATGAGACTATGACTTGAGGGCAGAGAAGAGGCATGAACGCGAATAATTTACACCTGTGCTAAGCAATACAGGTTGTGCTTGCTACAGCTTGCCATTAGTCATGGTGATTTCCTGAAACCTATTCTCTCTAATCTACTGGATTACAACAGACACCACCCCTAAGCTTGCATGGCCGTTGATCACATTGGCTGAGGATGATGGGTGTTGTAAAGCCTGGGACCAATGTGGAAGGAGACTAGGAATTTCTTGTCTTTGGCTATGAGCGAATAGGGTTGGTTTATTTATCTTGCATTTACAATATTTGTACAATGGCTTCTTCTTGGAAAAGAGTAAGCAGCAAAAACAGTACCGAGAATGCTACATTCCAATGTGAGAGAATTATGGCTTAAAAGCAGAATTCATCAGTACAGAGAACCCAATGAGTGAGATGCAGTCATCTGGTTGTTGATCCTCTATACCTGTACTCATATATTACAGAGAAAGAACACTTACAGCAGGGGTGTCAAACTCAAGGCCCAGGGGCCAGATCCAGCCAGCAGAGTGCTTAGATCCGGTCCGTGGGGCTGCCCTGGAAACAGGGAAGGACCGACCCGTGGTGCCTCTGCCAGGGTAAATGGTGCTCAGGAGGACGGCCCTCCCAGGCTCCATTTTCAGCCGGGACAGCCTCCTACAGCCCTCTGCCAGCAAAAACGGAGCCCAGGAGGCTTGTATGTGGCCCCCTTGAGCACTCTTTTCGCTGGCAGAAAGCTGCAGGAGGCTGTCGTGGCTGAAAACAGGGGCCGTGAGTATCATTTTTGCTGCTAGAGGACCATGCCCACTCCATCCTGGCCATGCCCCCCGCCCCCGTGGTGTCCTCCTGATGAGGCCCTGATGAGGCCCTCAATGAAATCGAGTTTGACACCCCTGGCCTACAGCTTTCATCGGTCGATTACCACAAAATTCAATGTCAAAGGTGACTTTAAGGTGCTTTTTTCAAAAGGCAACTGGATTCCCCCCCCCCTTGGGCAGGAGTCTGCAACCTTAAACACTCAAAGAGCCATTTGGACCCGTTTCCCAAAGAAAAGAAAACACTGGGAGCCACAAAACCTGGGTGGGCGTGGCCAACTCCATGTCACTCACTTCCACCAGTCACATGACTCCCTCTTTGTATTTTTCTATGTCTCTCTCTCTCTCTCTCTCTCTCTCTCCCTCTCTCTGTATCTCTCTGTCTCTGCCCCAGCCGCTTCTCCATCACCCGCTGTCGCCCTTACCTTCTCAGGCCAGGTGAGGAGTGACTGGGAGAGGAGGGCGAGGGGCGGCCCAGCCATTGGTGGAATCACCCAACAGGGAGTCACAGCAGAGGATCCAAAGAGCCGCATGCAGCTTTGGAGCCGCAGGTTGCTGACACCTGCCCTTGGAGAAGAAAAAGAAGACGTTTTGATTCCCCGCGGCGAGTGGTTCGGAGAACCAATAGCGACGTCAGCGTAAGGCTCCGCCCACCTGCCTGCTCATCATTACTTTCTGGTTTTAAGCAGGAAGTAACCTGTTTTTTACCCTCTGTGCATGCGCAGAAGGGTTTGCGCTTGTGCAGAGGGCCCGCGAGCACACATGCACTTCCAAACCAGTAGGGAAGGTAAGTAGATTTCACCCCTGCCTCACAATCACCTGAATTAGAGTTCAAATGTGGGGGGGAGATCTTTTTGGAACTGCTGAAAAGACATTGTTGTAGACAGGAGACAGGTGGTGTCTTATTCCTCTCCCTCTGTTGAGAGAGAGTGAGGTCAGCCCTCACCATCCTGCTAGAACTGATGAAGCTTCTTGGATGAGAAGTGAAACATCTTCTTTCCTTAAGGGGAAAAAAAAACCCCATTCCAATTACCTTTTGGCAAAAGCGCCTCTGAGACAACTATGAGCTGGATGATGGAGAACCTCCACAGACATTAAACTTCAAAGCATCTTGAAATCTGGGACAGACATCAGAAACTAGGCACAAACGTCAATATATTATATTGTCTTAGAACGTCCTTATTGCAGGAAGTCATTTGACATGCATGTTAATGCAAGGTTTTCAACTTTAAAAGGATGATGCTTAGAGAAAATATTTCAAAAATTCTCATTATTGCCTCCAGTCTAGAGTGCCAGTAAGTGGGTACTTCTAAAAGTCTACCAAGAACTCACTCATTTCCTGAATGGACTACTGTAGTTAACTCCAGGTGCTCCAGCTTTTGAAGAGCTTATAAGGCAAATGTTTTATTTTCATTTTTTGGAGACGTTTAGAAAATGCCATAAAAAGTCCAGGAATATAATACGGTTTTTCTATGGCATTTTAATGTGATATTTATTCATATGAGTAAACTATAGATTCTGCAGCTGGAAACATTTGTATGAGCTCATAAATTTCAGAGGAAAATCATTCAGTAACGATATACTGTGGACTTTACTTTTATTGCTAAATTAATAAAGTCAGGCTAGCATTTAGCAAGCAACCAATAGTTGATGGATAAAATTAGATCACTTATTTGAACTTTGAGCAATCAATTGTGTTATCTTTTCTTCTTCTTCTTCTTCTTCTTCTTCTTCTTCTTCTTCTTCTTCTTCTTCTTCTTCTTCTTCTTCTTCTTCTTCTCCTTCTCCTTCTCCTTCTCCTTCTCCTTCTCCTTCTCCTTTTTACTTCTGATGCTTCCGTAATGCCTTAAGTACGAATACTTTATTAAAAATGGATTGAGATATTACTGCATTTTGTAATGACAATTGTGTAATCAGCACAATGAATTGGAACAATCATAATCATAAGTTTATTTGTCAAGCATATATAAGATAACAGATAAAAGTATAAACATAATTTGAATACATGATAAGAGTAAGTAAAAAGGTTATTATTTTTTATACATTAGGATAGGGACGATAGGCACGCTAGTGCACTTATGCACAAACACAGTTTCTAGAATGTTATATAACAACAGACAGGAACTTTTTTTTATTAGCAAAATTTATTAGAAAAAAGTTCTTAGCTCTCACTTTTCTTGGGTGTTAGAGGCTCAATATCTGGTGGCAATTAACCCTTCATTAACCTCCCAATCCTCTTTTGAAAATATGCTGCCTATATTCATTGCAGTTGCTTTTCATATACAAGCTTTTGAGAATGAATATGTGAATTTGTGTGTCTGTAAAATACAAAGATGTGCATTGGCATCTTTGTAGCATAATTGTTGCGACCCGTCAGCAGCCTGTGCAGATTGTAGCTGATTCTGACAGTGAGGAGGCTGGTGTGGTGCTGCGCCAGCAGCCTGTGCAGCTGGCACTCGAGTCAGACAATGAGGAGGCTGGAGAAGATGTGGTGCCAGAGGCAGGGATTCAGCCAGGGCCTTCAGAACCTCCAGAAGCTCCTTTAAGTGAAGAGGACGAAGAGGAGGAGCCTCTTCTTAATGCACGGGTACACAGAGCTGCCAAAAGGCAGGAGTGGCTCCTCAGGAGGCGTTCTCCTCGAGATTAAGTCTTGGGACTAATTGGCCACTCCTTTAGCCTATTTAAGGAGGAACGCTGACTGAAGCAAATTGTAGGGAACAACTTTAGTTCATTCTCCTCCGCGTCTGGATTCTCTGCAAATTGCTTCTGGGCTTCCTGCCAACCTTAGTAAGATTGAGATTACTTTATCTTTGTTTTCTTGTAGGCTGTTAAGGAAGTTTATTAACAGCCTATGTTTGGATAAAACTGAGTTATTTTAGTAAATTTAAGTTTTGTACAAACTTTGTGTGTGCTGTGTTCTTTGGGGTCCGTAGCTGGGGCAGAACAATAATGGAACTATAGAAGCATATAATGTTTTGAAATGCTGTCAGACTCAAAAGACAACAACAACAAAAAAACAGAATAATAGAGTTGGAAGGTACCCTTGAGGTCTTCTAGTCCAACCCCCTGCTCAAGCAGATGACCCTATACCATTTCAGACAAACTGTCCAGTCTCTTCTTAAAAACCTCCAGTGGTGGAGCACCCACAACTTCTGAAGGCAAGCCATTCCACTTGTTAATTGTTCTCATTGTTAGGAAGTTTCTTCTCCATTCCAGGTTGCTTCTCTCATTCAGTAGCTTCCATCCATTGTTTCTTGTCTTGCCTCCAGGTGCTTTGGGAAATTAGTTGATGCTAGCAGTCAGAAGACATTATACAGACACTCTCCCACCTTTTTCCTCATCATGGATGTAAGAACCATGTTAGCACAGTGGTTAGAATGCAGCATTGCAGGCTAATTCTGCCGACTGCTAGCAGTTCGATTCTCACTGTTTCAAGATTGACTCAGTCTTCCCTCCTTCCGAGATCAGTAAAATGAGGACCCAGATTGTTGGGGGTAATAGGCTGACACTGTAAACCACTTAGAGCAGTGGTGAAATCCATATTTTTTTACTACCGGCTTGGTGGGCATGGCTTGGTGGGCATGGCTTGGTGGGCATGGCTTGGTGGGCATGGCTTGGTGGGCATGGTGTGGCTTGGTGGGCATGGCAGGGGAAGGATACTGGAAAATCCCCATTCCCTCCCCACTCCTGGGGGAAGGATATTGCAAAATCTCCATTCCCACCCCACTCTGGGGCCAGCCAGAGGTGGCATTTGCCAGTTCTCCTAACTATTCAACATTTCTGCTACCGGTTCTCCGAACTGCTCAAAATTTCCGCTACCGGTTCTCCAGAACATGTCAGAACCTGCTGGATTTCATCCCTGACTTAGAGAGGGCCGTAAAGCACTGTGAAGTGGTATATAAGTCTAAGTGCTATTTCTACTACGGCTAGATTTAAGCACTGTCCAAAGTCACCTGGCTTAGGAAAGTTCAGCCTTGTTTCTCTATTGCTGGCAAGTTCAGCCTCCTCCTTTGCTTCTAATTAGCCCAACAATATGTGGCCTACATGCAAATCCACGACGACATTCTTGACAATGACTCAGTCAAGTTGCAACTCGCTGAACACAGATGACAATATGAGACACTGAAATGGCATGTTCCGTTGCAAAAAATAAAGGAAAGCAAACAATCAAGGGGCTATTATTTATACATGCTTCTGATTTGTCCAGGCACAAACATTTTCAGGCCTTTGTGGCGGCATATTCATGACTAATAGACTCAGTCCTTTAACTGATTCACTATGAGCCAATCAACTCTTTTCTAACTATTTCCACCTACGTTAGGTGACTCAGATATATCCAATTGACACCATCTGTCGTTTCCCAGAACAAGGAAGGAAGGAAGGAAGGAAGGAAGGAAGGAAGGAAGGAAGGAAGGAAGGAAGGAAGGAAGGAAGGAAGGAAGGAAGGAAAGAAAGAAAGAAAGAAAGAAAGAAAGAAAGAAAGAAAGAAAGAAAGAAAGAAAGAAAGAAAGAAAGAAAGAGGAACTAAGTTATAAGGCTCTGGAATTTTAAAAAAATGGTTGGGACAGTTGATAATCAAAAACCTACACTGAAAGGTGTTGTCATGGAATCAAAAGAAAGATTTTATTTATTTCCTCTGAGCTATAAATTTACTATGAAATGATCTTTGTAGAGAAAACTGTCTGGCACTTGGTGTTTTCTCAGCATCTGAAAACAGAGCCAATTCTCCACAATATCTTTCTTTTTTATTTTCCCAGGCTTTCTGAAAACACACTACGGCTTTTAAGCACAATTGTTGCACTGCAAGAATTCCTCATCTCTGCTTCCTCCAGTCTCTAAAATCTTGTGGTGGGCGTTCCAATTCACGACGTGCTTTTAGCAGCACATTTTGTAGGGTTTGGGGTTGTTTTCAAATTTTTATTATAATTTTGTGAGCCACCGAAAGTACCTTTTGTTAATTGAAGGGCCTTTTAAGCAAGCCACAATTTCTCAGCTTCTTATTCTTACAAGGTTGGAGTCGTTAGCTGAAAAAAAGAAAAAAGAAAGAAAACACTCCTGTGGATTTTGTTCTCCAGCCAGGAGGCACTGAGTCATGGATAAAATTCAGGTGGACAAACTCAAGCTGCCTGATGCTCAAAGAAAATTCAGATCTGAAGCAGATTGCTAAGAGGTTGCTGCGTTCTGCAACCCAACAAGACAGACACAGACTTCAGAGGATAATTAGAACTGCAGAAAAAACAATGGCTACCAACCTGCCTTCCATGGAGGACCTGTATACTGCACGAGTCAAAAAGAGGGCTGTGAAAATATCTACAGACCCTTCACATCCTGGACATAAACTCTTTCAACTCCTACCCTCGAAACGACACTATAAAGCACTGCACACCAGAACAACTAGACACAAGGACAGTTTTTTCCCGAATGCCATCATTCTGCTAAACAAATAATTCCCTCAACACTGTCAAACTAGTTACTAAGTCTGCATTATTATTAATCTTCTCATCGTTCCTATCACCCATCTCCTCCCACTTATGACTGCATGACTGTAATCTTCTTGCTAGTATCCTTAAGATTTATATTGACTGGTTCCTCATATGATTTGATTGCTTATTTGTTCCCTATGACTATCATTAAGTGTTGTACCTTATGATTCTTGATGAATGTATCTTTTCTTTTATGTACACTGAGAGCATATGCACCAAGACAAATTCCTTGTGTGTCCATTCACACTTGGCCAATAAAGAATTCTATTCTATTCTATTCTATTCTATTCTATTCTATTCTATTCTATTCTATTCTATTCTATTCTATTCTATTCTATTCTATTCTATTCCATTCCATTCCATTCCATTCCATTCCTGGAGGTCTTACATTAGAACACTTTCCTGAAGTGTTGCATGCACCCAGAAGATGTCCTATGCTTCAACATGGCAGGGATAAACAAAATAAAACACAGGTAGAGAAATAAATAGCTCCAAAAACCATTAAAGTCTGAAAAAAGATTTTGTGTTTAAATTTACACATTCTGATGTACAAACTCATTCTGTCGAAGAAGGAAACAGGATTTCTCCAGTGTCACCACTTGCTCTCAAGTGCATGGGCCCTGTAACAAACAAAATGTTAAAACGTTATGGTATTTATGTAGTTACTTACCAGGGTTTACTACTGGTTTGCAATGGGAGTGCGCGCATGTGTCCATTATGACGTCTAGGCGGGTGCTTCCGGTCACTTTTACTACCGGTTTGCAAAAAACAGACAGAACTGGAAGCAACCCACCACTGTTACTTACCAAGCACATCTACATTATGTTAAAGTAATCAAGATATCTTCACAATCTCCAGGGCATGTCACAACTTTTGGGAACCCCTAATGTTTGGAAATTGAAAGCTGAAAAACTTGACATGCCGTAACTGGGCAATACAGCTTGTGTTACACAAACAGAGAGTCGCTGATTGGGATAATTCCGTGTGGATCAAATGAAGAGGAAATAGATCGTCATAATTACTGATTCAAAACTATCAAGTCACACTAAGCACAAGACATACAAAGATCCGAACCTAGAACTATGGAGAAATTTCCTCACGGTAAGAACGATTCAATACATGGAATGGCTTGCCTCAGGGAATTGTGAGTTCTCCATCATTGGAGTTTTTAAGAAGAGATTGAATAGCCATTTGCCCAGAATGGTATAAGGTGTCCTTGAGTAGGACACCTTGGACTAGAAGACCTCCCAGGTGTCTCTGAAACTGAATTGGCCATCGGAGCCTAGAGTGGACTGATCCACCATTTTTCCCCCAGAACAAAACCCAGTCTTATATTTTTTTTTGCCACTCAAAAAGGCACTAGGTCTTAATTTTGGGGGGTTGTCTTCCACTGACTCACCTTGTGGTGGCAGCACCAACAGCCCCACCCAGCAGGAGCCCACTGCCGGCCCACTTCTTCTGTGGCTCCTTGCCACTGCTTGTGCGCATTGCCCCGGCCTCCGTTTCGCCATCAGAGGCCCCTCCAGAAAGGCCTCTGCAACTGATAACAGACCTCCAGATCGATCAGGTGCTCTGTTATCAGCTGCAGAGGCCTTTCTGGAAAGGCGCTGTGCATGTCAATCTGGAGCCCGTTTCTTAGCGGCAGAGGCCTTTCCTGAAGGCTTCTGACAGCGAAACAAAGGCCAGGATAGTGGGGAGGTGAACCTGAGATAAACCTCCCAAGTTCTTCAAGGACCCTCTAAAAGGATGCAAATTATCAGCTGTCTGCAAGGAATATACTATTTTTTTTCAATTTCCCACTATCCTGTCAGAGCTGAAAAAGCTTCTTGGATGAGAAGCAAAATATCTTCAAAAGAAAAAACGAGAAAGTCCAGTTGCTTCCTGAAAAAGCAACTTTTGGGATAAACAAATGTTATTAATTTATCATTTATAACTTCATAACGTCAGGCCTTCCAGTCCCACCGGAAGTTGGCAAACAGGCAGTTTCTGGCCTCTGTAGGGCTTCCGAGCGGTGGGTAGGTGGGGAAGGCTGTTTTTGCCCTCTGGAGCCTGCGGAGAACAAAAAAAGGGCCTTCCCCCCACCCCAGACTCTCTGGAGGCAGGAAACAGCCTGTTTCCCTACTTCTGGTGGGCCCAGAAGGCCCGAAAATCAGCTGGCCGGCATGTGCATGCCTGCCGGAGCTGAGTCACATGCCGACGAATAAGGCTGGCATAGGTTCGCCATCACGGTCCGATAGCATTCCAGACAAGTGACTGTCCAGACTCTTTTTAAAAGCCTCCATTTCTGAAGGCAAGCTGTTCCACTGATTAATTGTTCCGTCAGGGAGTTTCTCCTCCATTCCAGGTTCCTTAATTCTGCCTGTCAGCTCAGAACCCAAGGCATGCTTTCTCTTCGGTTAGATAAAATGACGCTTCAGTTTATGCAAACTCTTATTTCCGTGTGGGATCTGCAGCTTTGCTATGACATTCTGCCGTGTTCCCAGCTATGGGCAGTCATCTTTTTAACCTAAACTTAATTATATGATAAGGCCTTGGCTGCCCTTCGCCTGCAAGCTAATTTCTGTTATTCTAATCTTGGTGTGACTTTGCCAAACCTGTTTGACCAGAGATAACAATAGGGTGAGTGCACACAACCCTTCTACCTTCAACTCTCTCTCTCTCTCTCTCTTTTTTGTTTTTTGCCTTGTTAAGACTCTTTACGGTTGCAAAGTTTCACTCCGAACTCCCTGAATGAACTCTTCTGAATAGCCGGCCCCTTGATTTCCTGGATTTACCCTCTTTGCAGGGAAAGTTGTCATCGTGATCCCTTTTCTCTGCTGTGGAAGATGGTTCTTCTAAACCTACATTTACGTTAACAACTGCAGGAGATGTCCAGGACTGAAATCAATTTAACACGAGTAGCCAGGTATGCTTTACATTTTAGTCATTTCATTGTGTTTTGTTTCTGAGAAGGCAGAAGTTAACTCTATCCTTACCAGAGATTTAGCTTCCCTTCCTTTCTTGGGTTTTCATAAATGCCAAAGCTAAACTAAGTGCTATAAACAGGGGGGGGGGGGCAATTTCTGCTATCATCCGTGAAAACAACAACACATTTTCGGTATGTTTCTTCGTCTATGCGTTAGATTTATACCTTCCTTCCTTATTCCGAAGGATCGAAATGGATGGCGTTTAAGATGCCTCCCCACTTTCCTCCTAGCAGTTCGGTGAAAGTCAGAGAATAGATTTGAATCTGAATTTGAGTCTGAATTCGGAGTCCCCTCGGGCTCAGTCCAACCCGAACACTACATTGCGCTGGTTTTCAAAGGGGCTCTAAAATAGTGTAACCTGCCAAACTATTGTAGTGTTGGCAGATTGCGGTGGTGCTAAGGGTTTTGTGTGAGACTGTATAGAGATTTGGGCAAACTTGTACAAGATGTTAACAGGAATAGAATGGCTAGACGGAAATGAGGGAGACTCAGATAAATCACTTCTCACACAAGCACAGAGCCCAGGGACCGCCACGTTC